>PVIJ01003605.1:83556-131888 GCA_004024925.1 Scalopus aquaticus
TTATTTATGTGTACAAGAATGAGGTTGCAGGCCAGAGCTGGGGGTGGGGGGGTTAGAGGGGTTCAGTGAGAGGATTCACCAGAGACAGAGTGGGGAGAAGAACAGGTGGATCTACTGAAATACACTGCTGAGGGGAGCAGCGGGTGAGACAGGAGAGGTCTGCTGCACCATGTGGGTCAGCTCCCTGGTCGGGGATCAAACTCATCATGCCCCAGTAGTTTCCGATAGCTTGATAGTGCTGAGATCTAATCCCTTGCACCACCAGGGAGGCCCATTGATATATATTTTTAAGCAAGGCATTTTCTGTAGAACAGATGCTGAATGTCTCCATGACTCCCAAACCCTTCTCCAGCACCCCAGCAAAAGCTGAAGTTTCTTCCCCACAGTCCCTTTCTAACATGGTGATAAAGACTTATATGATATTCTGGGGTTGCAATTTTGCTTTCTTTGTTCTTTGTTGTTTGTCAGGAGGTCAGTTCCACACATTTTAATTGTATGGTCTCTAGAATTTGACAAGGGTCCTCTCCCAGCTCCCCATGGAAATGACATTATTAATGATTAGATGAGGACTGGAGAATGTTAACAAAGCTATATATTGAGTGTTTTCTATTTGCCACATACCTCACTTGTATCTCATCTCTGAGTTACCTATTATCATTCCCCTTTATAGATGGGACTACTGAGGCTCCCGAGATGTGATGTGATTTGGCCACTAGCAGCTCATAGCTAAAATGCAGCTAAGGTAGAATTAGAAGCTGGCTATGTCTAAAACTCCTGTACTTTGTTTCTTTGTTTTACTGAGTGTAACCCTAAAAGTGACAAATGTATTGTCTTGAAAAAAATGTAGAAAGTCAAAAATTAAAGTACCACATACAAATATTGCATAGGGAACACATTAAATGAAATGGCATACTTGCAAGATTTTTAAAAGCAATTTTAACTGTTTTAATGTTAATAGGTTATCTAACAGAAGTGTTATTAGATGATAACCTCAAATTTTTCAGTTTGATTTTGTCAATTTTTTTTCAGTTTCCATTATCTGTTAAAACAACCAAAGATGAGGAGATAATTTCTGAGATGTTCTGAGATCTAAAATTTTCTTATTCTATATGCAGGAAAATGTAACTTTGTGATGTTCTTATTTCCTGAACAGGCATTGTTGCAATAGGATAGTTGATAAAATTTTCAATATCATGTAACAAGTTACTTTCTGAATTAAGAGACTGAGGCCCAGTTGATCACAGATATGACCAAATATACATTTAATCAATCATAATTAGTATTCCTCACAATATGTCTTTCTAAACTGAAAAGGGTAATAAAAATTCAAATCACATGCATTTCATTTCAGCCACCTAGTTGACCTGAGAAGCTAACTCTACAGGGTGAATGCTGAAAGATCCTGGTAAAATCCTTGGATAAAGAGTGCCTGAGCAAGGCAGGTTGGGAGAAGCCTCAAAAGCCCATGGTTAGGAAAGGGTGCTGTATACCGATGCTCTTTTGGAAATTTGATCAAGAAACACAAATACTCAGTTATACTCATCTTGGCCACAAGAAAAGCCCTAAATATATGTCTGGCAGTATCTGGTATATGTCACATACGTTGGTCAGGTGCTTTTAAATTAAGGATAACTGGACTTATAAAAGAAAAATATAATAAAAAAAAAATCAGTCTTTTCAAAAAGCTAGACATCTACTCAGAATCCTACCTAAAGGTCAGCCAAGGCCTCAGCCATAGGAAAAGGCCTATACCTCGACTTTGGGATAATTTGTCAGTTAGCCCTAGCTGTAATAATGCTACATAACAACCATAAGACCACAATGGTATACAATCATATTTATTTAGCACATAATCTGTGGATCTGAACAGGGCATGCTCAATTTTACTGAATTCACTCATGGATCTACAGAGATTTATGGATCATTTGCATAATTCTGCTGATCTTGGCAGGGCTTCCCCACCTGTCTGGGAAAGGGCTACATATTGACTGACTTATGCTCTCCTCAACAGGATGCCTGGAGCAACAACGTTCAGTTGCACGTATTTCTTATCCTCCAGCACAATGGTCCAGGTATGTCCTCCTGTCGATGATAGATGGAAAGAACTAGAAAGTCCAATGCAAAGGAGCTTTTTTTGCTGTTTTCTTCTAGGAGTTTTATGGCTTCAGATCTTACATTTAAATCTTTAATCCATTTTGAGATAATTTTTGTGGCTGGTTTAAGACAGAGATTCAGTTTAATTTTCTTTTTCATGTGCGTATCCAGTTTTCTCAACATCATTTATTAAAGAGCCCATACTTGGAACTCTGAAAAAATTAGTTGACTTTATATATGTGCATTTATTTCTGGGCTCACTCTTCTTTTCCAATGTGCTATGTACTTGTTTTTATGCTATTATCATACTGTTGATTACTACAGCTTTGTGATATACTTTGAAATCAGAAAGTGTGATGCCTCCAGCTTTGTTCTTTCTCAAAATTACTTTGGGTATTCAGTATCTTTTATGTTCCATACAAATTTTAAGAGAGTTATTCTCTATTTCTGTGGAAATATCTCTTATTTAAATCTGAATTACATTGACTCTATAGATTGATTTGGATAGTATGGACATTTTCATATTAGTTTTCCCAGTTAAAAAACTTGAGAAATTTTTACATTTATGTTTTCTTCAATTTCTTTCATCAATGTTTTATGATGTTCAGTGTACATGTCTTTCACCTCTTGTATTATTTCTTAGATAATGCAGCAAAGGCACAAGAACAAAAGCAAAGATAAACAAGTAGAACAACATCAAACTAAAAGCTTTTGCATAGCAAAAGGAAAAATCTCTGCAATGGAAATCAATAAGTTGAAAAGACAACCTACTGTATGGAATAAGTTTTTGCAAACCATGTATTTTTTTGTTAAGGAGTTTAATTCCAGCATGTATAAGGAACTCAACCAACTAATAGCTAAAAACCAAGTAATACACTTAAAATTGGGCAAAAAAAAAAATGAAATTTTTTTTTTCCAAAGAAGGCTTACAAATGGCCAACTGGTACATGAAAAGGTATACTCTATCGTTGGTCATTAGAGAAATGCAAATTAAAACTACTGTGAAATATTACCTCAAATCTGCTAGATGATTATTATAAAAAAGAAAGAGATAATAAGTATTGGTAAGGATGTAAATGAAAATGAACCCTTATATATTATTGGTGGGAATATAAATTAGTGTCACCATTACGGGAAATACTATGGTGGCTCTTCAAGACATTAAAAATAGATCTACCATATGATCTAGCAATCCTACTTTGGGTATACATGCAAAGGAAATGAAAACAAGATACCAAAGAGGTAACTATATTCCCATGTTTGTTGCAACATTACATATACTAGCCAAGACTACATATAATGGAATATTAAAAAGTCATTATAAGGAAGAAAATCCTGCCCTTCATGACTACATGGATGAAACTGGAGAACATTATATGAAATGAAATAAGCCATAAAGAGAAAGATAAATACTGAATGGTACCACTTAATTGCAGAATCTAAAATAAAGTAGCCGATTTCATAGAAGCCAAGAATAGGGCAAGGAGGAAATGGGGAGATGTTGGTACAGATGGTTAAGTTCAGAGGCTCTAACGTACCTAATGATGACTATACTTGAAAGTTGCTGTGAGTAAATCTGACAGAGCTTACCAGCCAAAAAAAAAAAAAAATCCAATTATCAATTACTTCTTTTTTTAAAAATTTTTTTAAAGATTTATTTATTTATACATACAAGCTGGGGTACAGGCCAGAGGCGTGGGGCGGCGAGAGGGTTCACCAGAGACAGAGTGGGGAGCAGAACAGGCAGATCAGAAATACATTGCTGAGGGGAGCAGCTGGCGAGGCAGGAGAGGTCTTGCCCACCATGTGGGATACTCCCCTGCCGGGTGTCGAACTCGCATCAAGTGCTGCCGACAGCTCTACAGCGCAGCGCTCAAGCGCTGCGCCACCAGGGAGGCCCCCAATTATCAATTACTTCTTAATAAAGTTAGAAAGGGAAAAAAAGAAAGAGCAAACCCACTACACAAGTTTTGTCAAGGCTGTTTCCTCCATATCTATGATTATAAATTTGTTTACAAGAGTCACATGGCCAAGTTTACTTTCAGCAGAAGACTAAGATTACATGGAAAAGTCATAGGTACAGGGAAGGGTAAATACTGGGGCAGTTAATCAACCATCAGAGGTTTTATTATAGAAAGGAATGGTGCACATACAGGGACTCACTTACTCGCTGTTCATTTTATAGCCTCAGCCTCGATCATAGGTTCAGTGAATGCTTTATCCGTGAGTGAGTGAATGAATGAATGAACAAACAAAGGAACAAACAGCAGCCTTGTTCTGAAAAAGGCTGGACCATCTGGCTACTTTTAGGAGGAAAAACTGTTACTTTATGATGATAGGGAGGAATACCATGTTCTATTAACTACCTGTTTGTGTTTTTCTTTAGAGATGTTCTTACTCTTAATAAAACAACATGATTCCTAGGAACTATTTATGTTAGAATAATATGGAAACATCCCATACAAAGTAGTACAAAAATACTTGGGGGAAGATAACAGATCAAATTGTGCTGAGCCCAGCTTCTAGCCTCAGCTCTGTGCAGCTCTAGATTAGCTATGCTGCCGTCAGGCAATTTATATGGGACTTGTAACACATCTCAGTCCTGGGCTCATTTTCATAATAAACCTCTGGTTTCACTTTCTGTAGCACTGTTTTCTCTAAGATTTACCATTTGAGAATAACAAACACTAAATAGAACAAGTATTTCTGCTGAGTTAAAACTCAACCACTCAGCTCACATTTTCATGGTTCTATCTCAGTGTCTATAGCTTCCCACCTAAAATCTATATTTCTTTCCAGCAGTAGTTATAGCATCTGTCTGGCTCTAGCCTAATCCTATATTTTTTCTCAGTACAGAATGAAGGTGGGAATAGAAGCAGTCTGTAAATTCGGCTAGAAATGTGTCTTTCACTATGTTGCCTTTCTAGAAACAAAAAGAGTAATTTGAACATGTTTTAAAACAGTTGTGCTGGTTTGAAAAGAAGCCACAAAGGTGTATTATCCTTGGAGTCAGATGTGATAGAGCTAATGAAAGAAATAATGAAATTTTGACCTTAAAATAAGTATTATTCTATTAGTGTCTTTCAAAGAATTAGGTGGCTGAGGTCACACTAATCTTAGAGCTTGAACACCAGGACATGGATGGAAACCTTTCTTCCCTGCCAAGTTGTGCTTAAAGTTTTGATCCTTGGGAGCTAGCAGGCGTGTGTGATAAATAGCAATCAGCTGCTTCACTCTGGGCCTGGTGGCCTGCCCATGGGCTCTAATGCCGCCCACCGAGCTACTCTGGAGGCAAATGATGCATTTTTAAATAGCACATTAATATTAAAAAGAGTTCGGTGAGCAGATCAAGGACAAAGCCATTCATTCCTTCATAGGAATTTAAGCCTCATGTAAAACTTATGACACCTCCTCATATGTGTCAGGTGGCCCTGGCCTCTTAAAACATAGATTCGCCCACATACATGGAGATTAACACATAGGGTGTTATTGAATGATGACAATGCCTTGAAAACACAGACGGGTATCTGGCAGTGGGTGACCAATGAATGAAAGAATATCCGTAGAAGGAAAACATTTTGCTTAAATATATATTATTTCTTTTCTTCTGAGACAGTTTTGTTCACTGTCCCTTTCACCTTGGGTAAATAGAGAAAAAACAATCTGTACATTTTCCTACCCCCCTTCCCATCCTCCCTTACTATCTTCTCAGTATTCTCTTCTTCCTTGACCATGGTTCTGAAACTGCTTAGCTCCAACTTAGATTTTGCCTTTTGGTATAAAATCTCTTAGAATTTATCAAATGCCCCCAATGCCCTTGAGTCACTGGCATTGGTCTAGCACAGGGTGTTGGCATTCTGCCAGAAGGATATATTTCTCACCCCTCTGTGTTTGTTGGTGGAAAAGTAATGGAAAAGAAAAGTCTACATTAAGTCTCCACTTAAAAGTCATATATTTTAAAATTCTATGCAAATGAATATTAATCTGATGACTGTTACTTGATGTTTTCTCTGTACGTCAGGGACATGGGATGGAGAGACAAGTAAGATAGTCAAGACAAAGACGGTCAGCGAGGCTGCTACAGTGAGTTTCTCCAGAAGTGTCAGACCCTGAACAGAAGCTTGGGTGCAAGGTACTCATTCAAGATCAACCTGTGCAAATAAGAGGGTGGAAGCAGGATTGGATAGAGAAAGAAAACTAATTGCTATGTGAGCCTGATACACCCATGGCCACCAATAAGGTAGCCCTGGAAAAATTGCTTGTCGGTGCTCCCATTTTGGACCGAAATGGCAAGACCATTATGGCCTCTGCTAACTCAGTCACCAATGGGAGTTGCTACCAGAGGGGAAGGACTGCCATGAGGGGGCCCACACAGAGACTTCCCTGAGGAGCCCCCGAAGTAGCCCACAGCAAGAAGCCATCTGCTCACTGCACTCCTGGCAGGAAGGGGGACCAGAATGACCCAAATCAGGAACACGGTCACACCAAATGCTGGTGAAGATATGGAGCAATAGAAACTCTCAGTAACTGCTGGTACAATACAAAATGCACAATTACTTTGGACATTATGGCATTTTTTTCAAGTAAAATTAGGCATTCTCTTAGCATATGATCCAGAAATGGATTTCTTATTTTTTTCTAAAGGAACTGAAAACTTAAGTTCATGCAAAAACCTTCACAGGGATGTCTATAGCAGCTTTTTATAAATGTATGGGTGTTTATAAACAGCTCAGATGCCCTTCAGTAGGTTCATGGATGAATGAACTGGTGTATCCAACAATGGAATAGTGTTCAGTGCTAAAAAGAAATGAGAAAGCCATGGGAAAACAAGAAGAATCCTTGAATACATATTACAAAAAGAAGCTAATGTGAAAAGGTTCGTTCTCTATGATCCCAACTACAGATGTTCTAGAAAAGGCAAATCTATGCAGACAGTGAAAAGATCAGTGGTTGCCTGGGACGGGCGGTCAGAGGAGGTAAATAGATTGAGCACAAAGATTTTCCTATTGTATTTTTAAAAACTCAGAGAAAGTACATTAATCATAATAAATATACTGCTTTGGTAGAGTTATTTATTTATTTTTAAAGATTTATTTGTTTATACATACAAGCTGGGGTACAGGTCAGAGGCATGGGGTGGCGAGAGGGTTCACCAGAGACAGAGTGGGGAGCAGGACAGGCAGATCAATGGAAATACACTGCTGAGGTGGTGGAGTTATTTATAATGCAGGAGACCACACATGTATAAAGGCAAGGGGTATATGGGAAATCTCTGTACCTTCCTTTATATTTTGCTGTGAAACTAAAACTACTTTGAAAAAATTAAGTCTTGGGCCTCCATAGTGACACAGGGGTTAAAGTCTCATCACTATCAAGCCATTGCCAGACACTGTGGCATGAATTCTATCCCTGGCCAGGAAGCTAACCCACATGGTGCAACAGACTCTCCTATCTCGCCCGCTGCTCCCCTCAGCAGTGTATTTCAGTGGATCCTCCTGCTCTGCTCCCCACTCTGTCACTAGTGAATCCTCTTACTCCCGCATTTCTGGCCTACACATCAGTTCCTGTATGCATAAATAAATAAAAAATAATTAAAATTAAAAATTAAAATAAAAATATTAAGTCTTTAAATAAGTATTTAAAGATTATATCAGTTTTCTTTCATTGTTTCTACTATGTTCTTACTAGATGTTGTTTATGCTATACCTAGGATTTGGGAACCTTTATATAATCTGATATTGTTATTTTTATATCTGAAAATTATTTTTTTTGGCAACCACTCTCTTTTTCTTGAAGTATAATAAGATATTTGTATACCTTGTGGTATTGTATTAGAATAATACATTCTTAAATTTCTTTTCTACTTACTGATAAATATTAAAGGATATATAACTGGATACCTATATATACGAATATGTGAATATATATGTAAATCACACAAAGTTCTGTGAATTCCTCAGTAATTTTTAACTGTGTAAAGGAACTTGGAAATCAAAAATTTAACCATCACTGCTCTAGGCAAAGTCACTTTAGGAAGCAAACACTGTATTTGTTTCCAAATACTTTATATTATTTTATTATTATATTATATTATATTTCTTTATATTATCTTCCCTTCATCTCTGCCAAAATCATAAGACTACCTTTGACTTAGAGTAAACTTGTTCCAGAATGAATATTATTTTGAGGAAAAAAATTTAATGGAGAAGAAGAACAATGTTTAAGGTTAGTAACAAGATAAAGGAAAAACGAATTGTTCTAGCTAAACCAGCAATGAGTCTACCCTTCCTAGACTATGTAGTGTGCAGTAGACATCTCTGAGCCGCTAGTCCTCATTCCCTTATGCTTGGGGCTGGGAAGCACCTTCACCAACAGGAGTGCAGTGCTGGGGTAAGAGATGATCCAGCACTCAATGGGCCCTCACCTGTTTTGTTTTGTTTTGTTTTTTTAACCTATACATACGTAAGAGTTCATACAGCATTTTTTTTAAGATTTATTTTATTTATATATACAAGCTGGGTTACAGACCAGAGGTGCCACTCACCTGTTTTTCCAAGAGGCAAATGAGCTTCCCTTACTCCTGTTGTGTGATCAAATGGTGTTTATGAGCCAAGAAACTCTGCAGGTGTTTCCACAAAGCAGCAGTATTTATAAGATGGCAATGTACGGTGTTAGGAGGCAGCAAAATGGCCAACTGCATGCAGTGTAACTGTTTGATAATGAACAGAAGAGAATAGGTTTTGCCTTCAGCCAAACTTTGTGAATCTTAGCATTGGGACCAATATCCTAAAACATCATCCTGTCACAGTTGACCTATTCTCTGGGAAAAGGAATGTCCACAGAAGCTCAATTTTCGGTAGTAAAGAGCCCCACGCTAACCCATTTTGATGAGTTAAGTAGAAATGAAGCAGATATATCAGATTACGACCCCATTCTTTCATCTGCCCCTGAATAACCACCTTTCTCTTTTCCTTCTCAATAGCATGAACACGCACGTGTTCTCTCCCCCTCCTTCCCTCCCTTTTTCTCTCTCTCCCTCTCTTTCTCTCTGTCTCTGTCTCTCTCTGTCTCTCTCTCTCTCAGTAGAAATTATGCTTGACCAAGAATCATTTTCCCAAGTACCACCATTTGCAAATACTTTCAGATGTATGACAAGACCAAACTCAGCAGGTTTAGCTCAGCTGGTCTGCTAATGCCTTGGCTATGAAGTAAACACACCACCAGTGGCCTTTCAAATTTACAAATAATAGGATAACTTGATACATTTTCTCCCTTTCTTCTTATTCCCAAATAGTCAATAAATTGAAAAGTTTTCTTTACTTGCCCATTTCCTATATCCAGCCTTGGCTTTCAAAACCCCTGATGATTGGGGTACACACAGTAGAGTGGCTGCAGAATCCAGAATCCCTGGAGGACATTTGACTTCAAACTAACCTGCGCTACTAGCTCATGTCAGCTTGGACAAGAAGCCACGTTTGATTTGATTCTATCTTCCCCTATTTCCCCAACATCCTGTGCCTTGGATTCTCTTTACATCTCAAAACAGACCACAGATATAAAATCAGCTTCCTGGAAATAGTGGAAGGGCAAGGAGGGTTTGTGAAGGGGAAATGGTTGATGGATCATTCAAAAGTGACCTCAAGTTTATCCTTTAACCTCAAATATCCTAAAAGTGTATTTGCTCCTAATTCATTTGTATAAGTCTGTTGTATTTGTGAAACACAAAGATTTAAATCAGTTTCCTCCTCATGTAGGGACCTGCCTCCAAGGATGGAGATGAAAATATGCATATATTTGGTCATAATGTTCCCAGAAGCTCCACTAATTTCCCAGGAAGCCACCTCATAGTGAAAGATCTGTGACTGGTAATGCTCCAACTTGGTATATATTTATTCCAGACTCCTTCCCCTTAGGCATTGCTCAAGTTCCATCTAAGCCAAACCAAATCTTTTAAAAATCCTCATGAGTTTCATCTGAGCTTGATATTTCAAAGAGTGGGTGATTCCAATTATCACATGACCAGTAGCTCATAAATATATAAGCCACAAATCTGGGCTCCTGATTGAATACAGTTGAGCATTTTTAAAGGCTCCAAAGGTTAGTAATCAATGTCTTCTGTCAAAGGGCAGCGGTGGGACTGAGGATGCTTATTTTTACCTTCAATACCAACTTAGCTTTATAAGCATCAGAAAAGGTCTTGTTATTTCTCATTTCTTGAGAAATGAGAGGGATAGCAGATGTATGCACGCTGCTTGTTAGAATCTGCAGCAGCAGCAGTAGAGAGTAGGAATAGCAAAAGTTGTAGTAATGGCACTAAAATGATTATCAGCAAACACTCTGGAAGTTACCAGAAGCCATCACAAGGCTCTTTCCCCTAGTACTCCTTACTCCAAAGGTGAGAGCCAAGCATTTCCCTTCCCCAGACTTCCCTGCAACTTGGAGCTGCCCATGACAATGTGAAGAAAGTTTTCTGGAGAGTTAGGAATCCTCTAGAGATGTTTTTCTAGCTTGGTGTAAAAAGATGATAAAGATGAGGCCCATGTGAAACTTGCCCCTTCTTATTGCCTTAGATTCAAGCATCCTAGCTACAAGTGACGTGGCTATATTGTGACTGTGAAGGCAAAGTCAAGGAAATGACAGCAGAAACTGACCTAACCTTGTCGAACTGGAAAACAATGCCACGGACCACATAATCTGGCGTTCCTTGTTAATGCAGTGTAGCGGCAAGAAGACACCAGGAATACAGATTGTCTATGGAGCTGTGCAGACAGGTCAAAGGGAAAGGAGTCCTGGAGCCCTCGGTGGCTTTTTAGGCTTTTATTCATCTTTTGTAGCAAGGCAGCCAGGTGCAGGGCAGGTAAGGTGGCTGGGGGCCAGAGGCTAGCAGGCCTCCTAGCCCTCAGCAAATCTTCACCTTCTCAGGGCTCAATGGTGGTGTCTCAGGGCCTCACTGCTGCCACTTCTGCCCCACTCTTCTTCCTGATGCTCTCTGCGTTTCTGCCTCATGCATGTGCACACCACGCCACGCCATGCTACACCACACCACATCATGCTATGCCACATTATATGCTACACCCTGCCCTTCTTCAGGTGCCCGCCATCAGGCATGCACGGAGGCCTACGAAGGCCCATCACGGAGGGGGTAGGCGGGAGAGCCTGATAACTCTTCTGCCTATCCTACACGCAGGAAGAACAAATTTCAAGTCATTTCATATCTCAGCCATCCTGAAGCCTAATTTTTTATCTCTGATGCAGGGGATAAAGCTATGTATTTCTCAGTGGTGACTGTGGAGATTTTTCTTTTTTAAGTCTGTGAATCGCATTGTAAACTGTAACATTCTACACACATGTAAGAAAGGCATTGTTTGGAGAGTGTGGTAGATTGGATCATTTGTATTTTTTCATCCTTATTCACAAGTGTTAATTGTGTGTCTAATTCACTGAGTAATCCTCTAGTTTTTGAAAGTGCACAAACGGCCCAATCCTTACGGAATTTACAGCTTATTAAGTGACTCCTTCATGAAGTTATCTAATTCCTGATATAACACCAGAGAGAATAAAACAAGGAATTATAAAACTATTAATTGCTAAATCACAAGATATCAAGTGCTAGTTCTTCATGTATTTGAATAATACTTTTTAAGATATATTGAGTGCTGGGCCTACCCAATGGCGCAGTGGTTGGGCGCTGCGCTGTGGAGCTGTCGGCAGCGGGGACGTGAGTTCGATGCCCGGCCGGGGAGAATCCCACATGGTGCGGCACACCTCTCCTGCCTTGCCCGCTGCTCCCCTCAGCAGTGTATTTCTGATCTGCCTATTCTGCTTCCCGCTCTGTCTCTGGTGAGCCCTTTTGCCATCCCACGCCTCTGGCCTGTACCCCAGCTTGTATGTATAAAAAAAAAAAGATATATTGAGTGCTTACTACATTCGAAGCACTCTCCTAAACATTTTATAGGAACTAAGTAATTGAATCCTAAAATAATCCTGTGACTAAACATATTACCTTCCATACTTTGCTCATGGTAAAATAGAGGTGCGATGCAGTTACATGAGTGAGCCCAATTCACAAACTGTAAGTGGCAGAGCCAGCACTGAATCTGGGCACCACAACTAGATCTGCACTCTTCTGGCAATGTCAGATCACTTGTTTTTAATTCCTGCTCCATTGCTTACCCAGTTTTGTAATCTTGGGCACAGCATTTATTAATCTTCTCATTTTAAAATGAGGGTGACAGCTCTCTAAGTAGGCTGTCTTAAAGATCAAATGAATAATATAAAGCACCTAGTAAAGCAATGGGTACATTCTAGAGCATTGTAAATGGTGTCTACTCTCACACTGGCATGATGGACTGGAAGTCTCAGCACTATTTCCATAGAGATGCAGAAGGATGGTCTTTCTCTGGAATATGTTCTAGATCTTGACATTGAGGTTCAATCCAGAAATAGTCAAATGTTTTTATAAAAATTATTTGTGGAGGGTTTTCCTCATTGCCTAGGGATTGAGTCTCAGTACTATCACTGTGAGATAGCCCACCTTGATGGCCTGAGTGTCATTTGCGGCCAGGGAGTTAACCCACATATGACACAGCATGCCTCTTTTGTTTTGCCCACTGCTCCCCTTAGCAGTGTGCTTCAGTACATCTGCCTGCTCTGCTCCCCACTTTGTCCAGTGGATCCTCTCACCCCCTCTATAACTCTGGCCTACACCCCGGTTCTTCTACACAAAAATAAATAAATAAAATTGTGAAAAAATATTTATGGGTTATTATTTCAAGATGGACATGATAAAAGTCATGCTCTCTTATGGGATAACTTTAAAAAAAAATAATACTTACCTTGGTGTGAGTAATTGTTAGGAAAACCAGTAAGGAAACTAGTCACAGCTCATACAGATAGAAAGACTGAATAGAAAGGGAGTCTTAATTCATTTATTTGGCAGGTCGTTATTGAATACTCTCTATGTGTCATGTATGTTCTAGATGCTGCCATCCGTACCCCACTCCACCTCCACCACACAGTGTATTAAGGTTATAGATTATCAAGGTGTTCCATTTAAGATTATATAGAGCCCTGCCATGTAGAAATTCATCACTGCTCTCTTAAAGGAGAGAATGCTAGACTGTGTGTGTGTGCGTGTGTGCGTGTGTGTGTGTAACAGTGGTTGGTTTCATTAATTTACTTCTTTACATTAGACAACTATTTATCCCATAAAACCTAAGACAGGAGGAGAGACATGTGAGGTAGACATGGTGTAAAGAAATAAGTTTCTGAACATAGACCTGAGATGATGGGTTATAACACTAGGTTATCCATAACGACTATAGAGAATCAGGGACTGTGTTCTAGAGAAAAGATCCTGGGGAAGATAAAGAGAACTACCATAGGGGAATGGAGACCATTTGAGCAAACTACCTGCCTCATATCTGTAGGCTATTAAATAAATAAATGAGAGAGATATGAGGAGGTCCCAGTGCTATCCCATCAGATAAAGAAAGCTTCCTTGGATCACCATTGTAAGATATCCCCCTATTGAAGATAAGCTTGGATTATCCATAGAAGAACAGAAAAAGAGAGACCGCAGCCAATGCAAATATTTCTCATTTGTATTCAATGAATCCATACCTCTGTATTCTTGCTGCTAATGGGAAGGGGCACCATTAGAGCTTTCTTGTCTTAATCTTCACATTGAGGGAGCTTCAATTATTTATATACTAATCAACTCTGAATGAAGAACAACTCTACTTAATAAATGCACAGAGACTAAAATGGGTCTTATGGCAACAAGTCACAGCACCAATTTAAAAGAGGCCAACTTCGGATTCCCCACCTCCACCTTATGAAGAGAAAATTGCTGCATAGTTAATTGGGGCATCTTTCCCCCAAGGCCTCCCTCCTTTCTGAAGGAGCCCATACGTATCATCTGGTCTAGTACCAGACTCTGGGGACAAACTCTCGGGCTGCTCTTTTGCCTACATTGAAAGTCTCTCTACTCTTTGTTTTAAACCCACTCACATCCCTGATGTTAATTATGCACTTGACTATTTTGGGGGTTGTTGTTCTATTCTGTTTAGTTATTTTAATCCTGAATCTGTCAACAAATATACAGTCAAACCTTATAACTCTGTGTCACCCACACAAATACAACATGCACTCCATTACATGGTAGCATGAAAATTTTTAATGGCAATGTAGGGGAGACAGGACCAATAACAGTTTTTTCACTGGCACTTGGAATATGGCACTGCTGATTGGTATCAGTGTATTAACTAAACACTATGGCTGGTCAACAAGGAATGTGCCAACCTAATTATACAATCATTTTCCACATTGCTCTTTGTATTTTCCCCATGGAAAATTACCAGAGATTTTGACAAGTCTCCATTTAAACACCTCTGCTTTTTGACTTATATTTTCAAACAACTACACAACTTTTACTTATTAAGCACCTACTGTATATCAGACCCTTTCCTATAACATGAGATTAACAAAAATAATAAGACCTAGTGATATCCTAATGCTATCAAAAACTTAAATTTCTCTTACCTGTCATGACTTGTTTTTAGTAAACCTGAGAAGGCATCGATGCTCATAGCTTTTTAAAAATTGATCACAAGTTGAATTTTTAAAATTTAATTTTGAAACTTACAGGAAATGCATGTGATAATTATTAACCTACAGTTTCCAGAACAATTATCTCCTATATTTTTGTTCTCAGACATTTGCCCATTTCTTGATTTTTGTACTATTCCATTTTTCACAAACATTCTCCAAAAAATACTTACAGATCGATAATCATTTTATACCTGTTTTTCATATGATGCAATAGAGTTCACTCAAACTGATGACTGGAGAACCTGAACGTACACTGTCTCACATTATAGGAGTGACATGTCACATCAGTCCTCAAACAGTATTGCCTGGACTTTCTGTCACCCATTGAATCCCTCTCACATTTCATTGACTGACTTACAAGACCTTCCAGAAATTGGTTTCTTCTTACCTGTCCAAATTATCCCTCCTATTTCTCAATTCTCACTTCCCACTTAGTTAAGCTGTCTCACACTGTCTGTTTCTATTTCTAAGCCTCTTCTCATGCTATTTTTCCACACTGCAATGTACCCAAACCTTTTTTTCTCTCTATTTAAATACCAATCCTTACTTTATTTTTTTCTCCTTCATGAAGTCATCACCTGCTATTAACATCCCACACTGACCTATCCCTTCCAATACTGATTAGTCACTCACTGTGTGGTTCAACAACTTTCTAATTGTTTTATCTATGTAAGGCTTATTTTCTCAGCTACATGTTAAATGCTTCAAAATGTCTTTGTTTTGCTTCTTGTGCCTGGTGGGGGGGGGGATTGAGCACATGTTATACTTGGTGCAATTACTTATAGGGTGTAGAAACAAATACAAGATTCTTGAATGCTTTATAGATAACCTCATGTAGATCAGACCTTTCGATATTTGAGCTCAATTGTCAATTTTCACCCTGTCCTTTACATCATATTTGACAAAGTCATTTCCATAACCCATGGTATCCCTTTTCTGTCCTGGAATATGAAAAGTCCCCTGGGATATCTAATGAACCCTTTAATTCTAGAAGTCGTATCCAAGAAGGAATATAAGTCCTAGAAGTCCCAATAATTGTCTCAAAAATCAATGCATTCTTATATTTTTTGAATTACAAACAGGCAAAGATAATAGAAACATTTTTCATTGGGTATTCAAGACAACTGAGTTCACTGAAAGAAAGGAAAACTACATCTATATGTGGTCTGGCATAGTATGTTTGCTCAATGAGCTATTAATACAGAAAAGAAATTGAGCCTCTGCTAACCACGTAGATTGGAGTCTGACAGCTACAAATATATCTCATCAAAATAATTCCGAGTTATTTTAAATGCTTCACCATGGAAGACTTGAGGTGACCTTGAATGAAAGCTCTAGGCTGATGATCCCTGCACAATGCTGTGTCATAGGTGAGGATATGAGGTGACAGCAAAAAGAAAACTGCATTGTGCTGGTGGCTGAAAAAAACCACTGAGTAGCTTTAAAGATGGAATAATTTGAATTTAGATATTACAAATCCTTACAGGCAGAAAAGTTCAGTGATAGCAATGACTGAAGCAAAAATTCCTGGAGAGCATCTTAACCTTCAAATGTTTTTTTTTTTCTTTTTTTCCAAATCTAGTTAGCTTCTTTGCTCAACTTCTGTTAGAGTCTTGAGTGAGATCCCTAGGAACTTAGCTGTCACCTCCTTAGATACAAAAGAAGATTGTTTTTCCTAGTTAATTGATGAGCAATGGATTGACATTAAATATGCAATTTATTCTCTTGATATCCTTCACAAATCATTCTGGTGTTTGTTCTGGTGTTAGTTGACTGGTTGGTTATTCAAGGATAAGGTAGATCAACCATTTATGACAAACATTGATAAACTTGACCTTATATCAAATCTTCTTTGAAAAATATGGCTTTAGCTTAACACTCTCAATCTCGTTTCCCCTACCTTTTCTGTGTGTCTTAAAAAAAAACATGTTTGCTCTTTCATCAATAGAAAGTTTCTTTACATTGTAGCCTCAATTACATTTACATTGCTGACTCAAAATTAGATGAGGGCTCCAAATAACAAAACCCAGTGGATATACCTAATATTCATTTTCATAGTAAATGAGATTTCCTAAAGCATTAACATTAAAAAGAAAGCAATCAAATGAATTCAGGTGGCATGGTATGGAGCTCTGGTAAGGAAACTAGAAAAAGATAAACGTAGGCATGAGGGCACCGAAGACACTGATTAGACTTATGACAGGAAAATATGGGTGTGTGCTCTGTGTGTGTGTGGAGGCAGGGGGTGAGGGATGGGTCTGAGGTGGGTCCAGAATAGTATCTGGAAGGTAGGAAAGGAATGAATATATATTTATAACTATTAGGCCTAAATATTCATATATATTAAGTACCATTAAGTGCCAACTCTCACAGTTAGCTACCAAGTCTGCCTATCAAAAGATTATATCTAAGTTAATCCAGTCTACTAATAATACAGGTTCAAAAATTTGTTTTGTCTATGTGCCAAATGACCAGTTTTATCTTCCTTTCTTCACTTTAAGAACAAGCGTTTTTATCATTGCAAACTCAAAAAACACTGTCCAGGTAATCATTACAGATCCTCCACATAAAAGATGAGGAAATGAAAGAGAGGGTGATCAGCTTTCCCAAAACCAAAATAAATAGTGAGTGGTGAAGTCAAGTAAGTATTTAATGTAGATTCTGTCCGATTATGATCTACTTTTTCTAGTATATGATAGTGATCTTAAAGGCAAGCATTCAGAAAAGACAAAAAAAGAAAAGTGAAGGAAATGAAAAAATGAATGTAGAAAAACCCTCAAATATGAACCTATACAGAAGGAGCAGAAATAATGATAGGGTAGGGGGAGGGTATGCAGAAGGAAACAACTGGATAGGGAAATTGGTCTTAAAGTCTCAATTAATGTTTATTTCTTATGTCTATATAAGCAAAGTAAAATAGATCAGTTTTTCAGTTAAACAAAATTCATGCAATAACTAATTTTGATAGGTAAAAAAATGCTATTTTTCTTTAAAAATAAGGAGCCTGTCCTAATGATTTGATTCACTTTGCCACTATAGGCTCAGTCTATATTCATACATAGATCTGATTTGCTACCAGACAAATTTATAAAAATCACATTAAAATCCATCAAATTGCTGTATTTTTGTATCTTCAGACTGAATTTGACTGATTTTTCCACTTTTCAACTATTTCTTTGAGAATCATGAGTATACTCCAACAGCCTTAAGACAGACAGTTTTGCCCATTTAGAACACTGCAAGAAAAATTTAAGTTTTAGCCCCTTAAGTCCTTAAGGAGCTTCAAACACCATTTTAGGATTTTGTTATTATACAGGTACAGTCTTGGAAAGTACCTTTAAACATAGTCCAAAAACCTCCACGAAGGCCATCATAGTTGAAATATAAAGCTCAAAAAATTAGTCTCTAAAATGAATTAGGCCTACCTAGATTCTAGAAACCCTCCCTGGGTTTGATGTCAGAGCCTGTACTCAGGAAATGTCTAAGCTCTTTGTTGTTGTGGGGGGAAAAATACTCAGAAATTCTCCTCCTTGGATTTAATACCCCCTGATTTAAAATGTAAGTATTCGAATCTGAGTCCTCGAACATCTCCCTTCATTTCTTGACATCTTTATGACAATGTATGGTGCAGTACCTCACTTTGCTGCAATTACTGAACAGACAGCACTGTAGGCAATGTAAGTTGCTCTAAGTGCAGCAATCCATTCTGAAGAGATGTACAAACATAAACTCTCAGTTGTGGCAGGCGACTTCTATGAAACCTGAGCATTATCTGTGAATTTCCTCTCTCTCCTTTTTAATCATTCTGTTAGCTCACCTCTAGAACTCAGTGGCCTAATTTACTAATTAATAACTATTATTACTTAGTGAAATTGAAAACTGAAATTACCACCTGCCTTAAACATAATAAAAATTGGCAATCCATTCAGAGTTTTTTGAGGCGCTGCTTCATTCATTGAACAGTGCTGGCAGCTGGGTAGATGTCATTTTCTGATTACTACATGGCCCTCATTTCCAGAGAGGATGGAAGGGAGGTGGGAAATTTTCTCTCTGATACATTCAGACTAGAGGGGAAATGGTATATATTGCAAAATAAACCTGTAGTATCTTAATAGACAAAATTCTTTCAACCAATGATTACATGATTTAGAAATATCTATCATCTCTCTGTCACTTGGGTTTGGTCCACCCACTTCCAACTTCTCTTCATACTTCGACAAGTGATTTCTAATCTCAGGTAGCTCATTTTCTTTTTTTTGTCTAAATGAAAAGTTCTCAAAGAGAAACGGACGGTGCAGATTCCTTGTCTCTCAATACAACCAAACCAGTTAGTGAAAAGATAAAATCCTGGAGAAACTGAGCAAAATTTTTAAGATCAGCATTTTATTTTCTGTTTATAAATGTCCTCACAGTCAAACAAAATCTATTTAAAATTACAAGGTTTGTCCTTCAAATCTAGTTTGCAGTAGATGTGCCAATATTATTTCTCATCGTCATGATCTTGGTTAACTTTCAATCATTAGTATATGTTTGTATATCAATGCACACTTGCTAGTTTAATCTGAAGCTTAGTGTCTACCCAGAGTCAGTCTACTCTCTCAGAAATGCTGAGATTACAGACATTCAGAAGTTCTAATCCTGTTCAGAAGGAGCCTCTGGTTCTAGTAGGAAACCAAAGTATAGAGCCACAGGAGAACTGCTATGAAAAAGTACCTTTCAAGGTGCATAAGAGATTATTGAAGAATGCAACATCCTTAAGAATGAAGGTCAAGTCTGCAAAGGTTCTAACTACAAAGATAAGAATACATTGCCTCTCAAACCACATAATCTGGTCCAGATTCTCATGAGACCAACCTCCACCATTGCTCCCCACATGGAGACAAGGAGTCATCCAGAAAGCAGATGCAACTTGCTGGGAAATGATGCCTAAATATGTGATACACATAGGGTGGTCTACTACTCAGCTTACCAGGTAATTGGCAAACATGTCAGCTAATCCTCAAAGTTACCCCAATTATTTCTTTCATAAAACCAGGCTAGAGACTTATAACTTCATGGCTGAGAATTTGTTGAGAGTTTTTCCTTCAACTTCCTAAAGGCTTGCCATGTCCATTAAATGGAATCTCATTCAAATACTCAATCATGTACTGAGGGTCTATAATTTCTTAGCTACTGGGACATCATCCATAGGGGATACTGCTCCGTTCTCTATTCTCATTCCCAATTAGAAGTACCAGGCAATGTCCACTAAACGAACAAGCCCTTTCTATGAGACCTGACATAACAAGGTGTGGAGCCATATTTCTGAAGTGTATACCATACTGTAAACCAATGGCAAATCCATAAAATTTTATTTATAGAAAAGGAAGCCCTTCAAACTTGACCCATCAAATTCTTGCTCCACATTGTATTGTAAAAAATGTAAACTCCAATAACAGTTTAAAATTTGTTCATCTGTTTTAGACTAAGTGTCTGCTTTTCTCTCATTTCTAATTAAACACAAACAAAGAAAGTTAGGTACTAAGAGAACAATGCTCAATCCGATGTTTTAAGTCACAGAATAGCAGAAGTTAAAGTCAAATTTGAAAAACTATATTTTTCCCCTTAAAATCACTAATATGACAAGAACAGATACCACTAGACTCTAGTCACCTTTTGTTTTCAAATGCTAATACCACATAATATTAACCATGAAGTCAATGGCTCTCAGATCTAGGTATTAGGTTCTACTCTAGACCTAAGTGCTATGCTGTGTACACTTTGAGTGGTAGGGTTAAAGGAGGTAATAGAATGGGCAAGATAAGCAGAGTAACTCATTCTCTTCTCAAAAAATTTTTCTTATTCTCAAGATGCTAATTCAAAGAATTTATTGAAAACTAGATAATGGACTGGATACTCAGAACATGGAATTTTAAAACAGTGGTAATTCTATAGATCAGGAATTGACAAACTCTGACCTCTGGACCAAATCTGGCCCACAACCTGCTGTTGTAAATAGCTTTATTGAATGCAGTTACACCCATTTACGTATATCGAAGGGCCAAATAGCAGAGTGTGGTAGTTGAGTCAGAGAGAGTATAACCTGAAAAGCCTAAAATATTTACTATCTGGCCCTTAATGGAAAAAAAAAAATTGCTGACTCTTGTTATAAAATCAACAATCCTGTATTTGCCTGGTCCCAGACCTAAAGTTTCTAAAACACATTTGGCAGAAAACCCTGAACTGACCTGACATTTTTGGTAGCAGTGGTACAACCTTACCTGAATAGATATAAAGCTATTTATAGTTTGGAACTATCTTGCTGAGAATATTTATATGATTCTCTGCAGAAATATTGATAGCTTATTACAGGGAAATGTACAAAACCCAGCCAGGAGAGTTATAATATTCAACGCACTTCTCCCTAAACTCCAAAATAGTCTTAGACTTAAAAAAAGTATCTGGCCCAAAGGTTTTTGGATTAGATTTAGTGGATAAGTGGTGTCAAAACTCTGGAATAAAATAATATTTTAAAAGGTTCATTATTAGAGATTACCAAAGATGTCAGGTTTATTAAGTCAGAATAGCGGGTGGGGAGGGCCACATGCCCCTTAGTGCTCAAGAAAAGACCCCGTGATTTGAATGGCATGCATTTTACGCTGAGGTTTTTGAAAAATCAAAGTGCCAAAGGCAAGCAGTAATATCACTTGTATTAAAAAGAGAGCTAAATACTAGAAAATTTTAAATACTGCCTCTGCTACCCAAGAAAAAAAGCATTCTACATTTAAAAATCCTGTGATGGTTACTTCTAGTTCTTTAGAAACTATAGTCCTGTAGGATTAGTAATTGTATAATTATTTTACAATTACAAAATTTCTACCTAAAAAATCTCAAAGATCTTGGGAAATTACTAAAGGACAGATTAAAAACTCTTGTATTGTAAAACTGAAATTAGGTCACTTTCTCCATGTGAAGCTCTGGGCCTTCTAGATGACATTGCTGTCAAGGAATAGAATAGAGCGGTACCTGCCTTTGTGTGTGTCCTCCTCCCCACCTCCAAGACAGAGAGATTATCAGGCACCACAATGATGGTGCTTCATAGCAGGTGAAAGAGATGGACATAAAAACATAATACATCTGAATCGGTGCCCAAAGTAAGTAGCAGCTTGAGTTATCAGAAAACAAAAAAGGAGAGATTTTGACACAGAATATTTTGAGTCAAGAAAGAATATTTCACTATTTCATAGCACCCTTTGCATTGTCAGAGGTCCCCGAGGCAAACATCAGGGTTAGAGAAGGTCAGAGGCATAGCTTCATTTTGAATTCACCATACACAGTGAAAGGTGTAAACAAAAAAAAATGCAAGTCAACATTAAAAGTTTCTCCTTAGAATGATCAAGATTAGTAAGATGAAATCAGTATTAAATTTATATTGCCGGTAGCCATATCTCTCAGGTCTGATTAGGGCTGGAACAAAAGGGAATTTGGATTGCTTGAACTTTCTTATTGACTTTGGCAAGTGGATCAACCATGCAATATTTTGGCACAACCAGCAGACATCACACCATTCCACATGGCTTTTAAGTTGGTATTGTATTCAGAGCCTTTCCAAAAAATGTCTCCTTTTTTTATTAGATCTCAAAATAATTAATGAGGAACACAGACCTATTCTTAAAATATGAATGTGCAACCTCTAACAGCACCACAAAGCCAAAGTAATAAGTCATTCAAGTGGCTAAATGTGAGGGTCACATTTATTTACCCAGTTATCAAAGAGGTTGCACAGTACACAGAATGGATAGGCGGATTAATTAGGTGAAATGTCTGGCTATAGCATACTTTGAAATCTAGGAAGAGGCCTTCTTCATGCCAATGCAGTTGCATCAATGTTATATAGAGTCAACCACTGGCAGAATTTTTTTCTTCAAAAAATTACCAACATCAGTTCTAAAAATGATCTAGTAATGAAATAAACAAACCTTTTCAGCAATCATTCCACTTTGCCATCGTAGCACAAAGGCAGCCTTACACAAAAATATAAACGAATGGCTATAATTTGCTACTCTTAATCTAGTGGACAAAGCTCTATTGATTATGGAATTGAAGTCATATCTGTGATAGACTTCAGTATTCCTGAACCTATATCTCAAATATCTATATTTCCAGGGTATCTGTAATTCTGAAACCTGTGGGATAGTACAATAGTCTCAAGATAATTGCAATCTAAAAATGATTGAATAGATCATAATTCTTTCTGTAGTTTTTCCAATAATTTTTAATGTGTTTCCTTCCAATTAACTTTTCTGTATTTCTAATTGTAGACTTGTGATATAACTATTTGATCTTCACTTCCAGACAAAAAGCCAGAAAGACAAAAAGCACACTAGAAATTCAAGTTGGTTAGTTTTAGCACAAAGAAAGTGAATTATCCTAAACATAGATTTAGAAGAACTATAAAGACAGGGAAAGCTTCAGTACTTGAAATAAAGGTATTAGCATGTTTAGATGTTCAGAATCAATTTAGATAAACGTGATAGATAGACAGATGGACAGACAGGTAGATAACACTGGTCAACAGAGATCGTTACTGACTTAAAAAGGCCCTAATCTGTAGTATCTTCGTGTGCTGAACATGAATATAACACCCCCAAAAAATTTATTAGCTCCCGTTTTGAAGATATTTCATATAATTCATTTTATATGTTTCACCGTGTAAATTTATCCAGTAGGACTGCAATAACATCCTAAATCAACCTAGAATGACGTAATTTTGCATCGCATTGCATAATGCCATCATGCACCATCATCCAGAGTTGATTGCATCATTTTCTGATGCAATGCAATATTACTGCCAGGTGGCTGCTGAAGTAAGCTGATGTCAGCAGTGCACTATAGAAAGTCCTGTCGGAAAGGTTGAGCATTGAAAATATTTCAGACTTTGTGCGAGACAGTTTAAGCTACTGTTCCATAGAACTGTTATTATCCTATCCATTGAGGCACAATACAGAACAGTAATGCTTCGAAAGTGTGATAATAGCGTGGACAATTTCCGCTCTATTTGTGGGGAAGTGACATTTGCCAACCAGAAGAAAAGCATCCCTTCTCAAGTGAAGAAGACTTATCTTCTTGACTTCGGATGCAAGGCTGGTGACTAAGGTAAACTTTGGGCCCCACATCTATGCTGTGCTACGTGTACAACACAGCTTTCACAGTGGTTAAATGGCAAAAGAACATCAATGTCGTTTGCAGTCCCCATGGTGTGGAGAGAGCCAAGCAACCAGATAAAAGACTGTGACTTCTGCTTGGTTCTTCCTATTTACGGCGGAATAACGAAGCAAAAGAAGTCAAGAATAGTCTACCCAAACATTTTGTCTTCATTGAGACCAGTTCCACATGGTGAGGGACTTCCTATTCCAGAACCTCCAGCACAATATTCTCTTGATTCATTTGATGAGGAAAAGGGTGAGCTGACCTGTTCTTCTCCTGTTCCATCAGCATGCAGTGGTCCAGATTTTCACTGTGGTGCATCATCAACCCCACACAGACTAACACAGGAAGAACTAAATAACCTGGTGTGTGATTTGTACTTATCCAAAACAAAGCAGAATTGCTAAGATCAAAACTCCAACAATAGCAACTTCTAGAAGATGTCACAATTACTTTATATCGAAAGCGCCACCAACAGTCGGAGCCTTTCTTCAGAAAGAAAAGTACTCTGGTATTCTGTTCTGATATATTTTTTAAAGATTTATTTATTCATACATACAAGCTGGGGTACAGGCCAGAAGAGTGGGGCAGCGAGAGCATTCACCAGAGACAGAGTGGGGAGCAGAACAGGCAGATCAGAAATACACTGCTGAGGGGAGCAGCGGGCGAGGCTGGAGAGGTCTGCCCCACCATGTGGGATTCTCCCCGGCTGGGCGTCGAACTCGCATCTTGCGCTGCTGACAGCTCCACAGCGCAGCGCTTAACCGCTGCGCCACCAGGAAGGCCCTCTGTTCTGATATTGAGGGCCTCCTGAATGCCTTAAAAATCACTCATGACCCAGAAGAATAGAGACTATTTCAAACTCTTCGAAACTGAGTCTTAAGACTGATTTTGTACAATGGAAACCGTCCTCCATCTATTCTGTTCCTCAACAGCTGTACAAGACAAAAGTGAAAAAATCTAAGAAGTAGTCTATGACTTGATTTTTTGCAGGTATATACTGTAGGCCTATTACTGTTGGCATGCATTTTGTGATGTAAACATCAATTTATTGCAGATTACAAAAAAACTAGAGCTAAAATTAGAATTTGACTGTCATATTTGTGTTGAGCACTTACAAATTGATAGGAAATGACTTATTTTATTTCAGTAACATGACTTTTATAAAAATTTGTTGACCAGTGATCAGTGTAGCTGTGTGAATACAAATATATTTTCTAGCTTTCTGCAGAGAGAGTTTAGAATCAATTACACCTTGGTAGCAATAAACATACTTAGAGCCCAGATCTTATTTATTTATTTTTTAAAGATTTACTTTTTATTTATTTATGCATATAAGAACTTGGGTGTAGGCCAGAGGTGCGGGGGGCGAGAGGGTTCACCAGAGACAGAGTGGAGAGGAGAACAGACAGATTGACTGAAATACACTGCTGAGAGGAGCAGTGGGCGAGACAGGAGAGGTCTGCTGTGCCAAGTGGGAAGCTCCCTGGCCAGGGATTGAACTCCTGCTACCATGGCTAGAGATAACTTGATAGAGCTGAGACTTTAACCTCTGTGCCACCAGGGAAGCCTCCAGATCTAATTTAAAGGTCACTTCCAGTAAAGGAAACATGAATCTTTGAAGGGATAGGTAATCCTAGGCCTTACGCTGAGACAGTACAGGATGATCCTGAGATATCATTTGTGTTAAAAATTAAGAAAATAATCAAGAAATAACATGGGCTTGCCAAAAGAACATAGAAACAACTTAAAGTGCCACTAACTGATCGAATTGGAAATCAGTTGAATAAAAAAAAAAAATGAAGCTACATTTAAAATTAAAGGATATTCATATGGCAGCTAAGTTAAACATTGGACCCTGGGCCATAAGAAACCTTTGATTTTCTTTTTCTATAAAGGACAATAGTGGGGCAAATGATAAGGTTCTAATAAGGTTCAAAAATCAGACAATTGCATTGTGTTGAAAAGAATTGCTTAATTTTGATACACTGTGATAAACAGAATGAGAAAACAAATGTGGTGAAGTGCTGATTTGGGGATTCTCTTAGAAAGATCTATGGAAATTCCTTGTACAAATGTGTGGTTCTGGAGCCAGAATGCCCCTATTTGAAATAGATATGTAATTATTGCTTAAAACTTGCAATGGGCTGACTTTGTCCCTCAGAAATTCCTAACTTAAAGTTAAAATGAGGTCACAGTGTGGATCCTAATCTAACATCATGGATGTAATTATAAGAAGAGGACATTTAGAAAGATGGTACAAAGAGAAGACCATGGGACACACAGGGAAAAGTGAACCATGTACAAGCCAAGGAGAGAGGTTTTACTAGAAACTAACCATTCATCTGAACTCATCCTTCAGATCAGTAAGAAAATTAATGTCTATGGTTTAAGCCACCCAGTCTAAATTACTTTGCTATGAGCCCATGGTAAATGGTTACTGGCTTACCTGTGTGAATGTTTCCATTTATATTTCCTCCTTAGTAAAACAAGGTGATCTACTTTGTGGAATTGTGAGGATTCAAGGAGACTATAAATGTAAAGGGTTTAAAGCACCATCAGGCATATACGTAGTCTAAATTATTACTACTACTATTATTCCTTAGCTGAAGTAGAAATATTGCAGCATATTATTATATAAAATAAAACAACATATAATACACTGATTTACTTTTTGAACTTTTGGTCAATTGTATTATTTCTCTCCAAAAGAGAGTTAATTGTATGATAATGAGGAATTTTGGTCCCACTCATTTTCTTGTTCTATCTGAAATAATGATCCATTATTTTCTAAACAATGGCTTTCATCTTATGTTGGGTCCATCCTTATGTAGCAGGATATAATTTTCCAAAGGAGCAATATAGTCACCTGATGAGTCTATGTTTATTAAATACCTAGTTAAATTAAGTCTATGAGTGAATGTTTACTGTTTACTACATACTGTACTAAGTGCACTATATGTATTACCTTAATATTTAAAATAGTCCTTTAAATCATGTATTATTTTGGCATTCCAGTTTACAGATGTGGAAATTAAGGGTTTAGTTAAATTAAGTGATTTGTCCACTGTCAAAAGCTAATAAATGACTAAGCTGAGCTTATTATTTCTTTATTAATCCAAAATCCATGACATGGTCCACTCTGCTTTATGAAAGTATTACTATTGCAGAAAACACCTTACTTTTACTTTTAGTGGAACTTAGAGGTATACAAACAGAACTTGTGGAAAATTGAATTAAAATAAAATTTTCTTATAAACCAAAAGAAATTAAAGTTGTGATATGTCAAGCAATAAACTAATGGGGAAAGGCTGAAAATATGACAACTCAGAGTTGAGAGAGAACACTAAGTCATTAAAACAAAGCAAGTACAGTCCAGAAGACAATTCCCCAAAGAGGAAATTCAAAGTACTAAAAAACACAGACAAATATTTTATCTGATTTACTAAAGGGATAGCTTTCTTGGTAAATTTAAGCAAGTTGTTGGGATTTTGTTTTGTTGTTGTGTGTCTTTTATTAAATTTATGAAAAGTGAAGAAATAAAAAAATTCAATGTTGACAAGCACCTGGTTAAACAGGCAGTCACAGGCATAGTTGATGAGGGTTCGTTTTGGTTAATATTGTGAAAGAACTTCTCTAATAGAAGTTAAAATACCATAAATATATTCTTAGTTCAATTCATCATTTCTAGAAATCTAGTCTATGGAAATTATTTAAGAATGTTAATAAAGATGTATGTGAAAAGATGCTCATTTCAACATACTTACAGTAACAAAAATTAAATAAGAAATAAATGATCAATAGGAAAATTGTAGATAAATTCTTTTATATGCAAGTCAAAACCTACAGAATTGTCATTTTAAGAGGGGTAAAAATAAAGTAGTAAATATCTGCAATTTAATATGATTTAATCTACCCTATGGACTGGGGCTTTTTTGCATTCTATGCAAAATATGTTTCTGAAAATAGAACAATTAATAGAATGCTTTTATGTTACATGAGAAAATCAGAATACTAAATTGTTAAATAACGTAATATCAATTCTATACAAAATTCATGGAAAACACATTGAAGGAGATATGAAACCTGAGATCTCTGAATGTTAGCATTACGGATAATTTTTATTTCCCTAGATATACTCTACTTTCATTAATCTATCTGATAAATCCATATTTTTAATCAGAAAATGAGGGGAGATAAACAAAATTACTATTTTAGTGGGTTTTTTTCTAAATCCAAATCTTTAAATATTATTCTTTTAGATGGAAGAGCTACATTTTGTGGTTGGGAATGTTCATGACTGTGCTGGCACTTACATCATTTCAGAATTACAGAGTGTGATTTCCAAAGTAATTCTTAGATTTCTGGGAATCAAAAGGCACATTTTGTAAGGATATCTCCTTATACAAAGGGCCTGCTGATATTTTGTTCTAATTCTGTGTTAAAGAACTTGTTTACAGAAAAGTTGGGTGGGGTGAGTTTGTGGGACTTTTCTATGTGATGATTGACATCTGAATCCACGAATCTGTATTTTGATATTCAGATTGGAAATGTGTGTTGAGTAGATGTTTTTGAACTCTTCCTTCATTCTGTCCTTGACATATCACTATTAAAAACTGCTATTTTTCAAATTTAAAAAAATTGAGTGATTGTACCCTCCTATTGCTAATGCCCTGCCAGGGAGGCTCACCTCAGTGTCACTTCTGATTTCTATTGGTTTCTTTTGGTATCTTTGATAATTTCACATGTTGGACTTTCTCCACCGTGGTACTCTTACTTTTTTTTTTTCCAAACAAGCCTAAACATTTTCTTTTCATCCTACCGCACTTCAGCAAACAGAAGCACCACAGTGTAATAGACTGGTGTCAAGAGAGTAACTTAATACAAAACAATTCTGCAAATAAGGTTATTCTAAAGAAGTAAGGACAGTATAAACACTTTGCCCTCAGTGTTTCTCTAGATATCATAAACTACTTCAAATAAGAGTGGGCTGTATATTTGGGAGAAGTTACACTATACAATTAAGCATACATTCAACTCTTCCCTTACAGATGTGTTCAGAGCTATTATTATGAGGTTTCTTGCAAGACAGTCATATATTATGATGCCCCTTTGTGAGAGAGTTCTTATGAAATTTCTAACATATAACAGAAGCTGAAATTGTCTTGAGGACTCATCTCTCAGTTGCTTTGGGGAGAGTCTACATTCCGGATATCTCCCTCTACCATCTCATTTAGAATCTTGATTCACTGATGATTCCCTCTTCACTATCTTCAGTTTGAAAATCTCTATTGGTTCTATGTCTAGAAAAGAGGCTAAAACACACTCAAGTATACCCTACTTTAAAAACAAATAAAAACCTCTTTTGACTTGAGCTTTTCTGTAGCTACAACCATCTCTTATTTCCTTCACACTCAGACTTCCAGAAATAAATGGCTTATGCTCTTACTGCTCATTTGCTCCTCAAACCATAACTTCTTTCAGTTTCCCACCATTTTATTGAAGGCCTTGTGTTACCAAATCAAATTAACATCTCTTTGTCTTTAGCATACTTACCTTCTCTCTTGAATTTTAATTTCATAAGATTCAGCTTAAATGATCCATGTCTTTATTTGTTGGATGTCATGTGAAAGGTAATAAAATAGCTATGAATAAAAAAGAAAACTCATTCAAGTGTTTGTTTTCTTATATTTCTTCAGTTATGCCAGAAGCTACATCACACAAAAACTGTCCATTTCAATACTGCTCCTTGTTTCTCATTTCTGAGTTTGAACAAGCCTATTAGGTCTATTCACTCTCTTGCCTGCGGATGCTACAGTCTGGTGAAAGGAAGGGTAACCAAAGCAGACACCTAGTCTCAGGGGTAAGGTAACAACATCAAGAAGAGAGTTGACTACACCAGGGTGATGGTAGATGTAGAGATGGAATGGCTAGTAGTTTGCATCCTTCAGAGAAATATGCACTCATTCCAAATACATGTCACAAACTCTTAGGCACAGAGAATAAAGCAGCGAACAATGTATACTCTAAGCTTTGTCTATCTGGAGTCTACATTCTTTGGGAAATTTCTATCCACACCTTAAACTTGCAGGATCAGAAACTTGACTGGTGAGGACCCATCTCAGGAGGACTCATTTCTAGAACTAGATATAAACTAATAAACCCCAGAAATTGAGATATAAAGCCAGAAATTTGATGCTCTGGGGAATACGTGTTACTTGGATATAAAGGAACTGTGCCAACGTAAATGACACATCCCCTCTCTGCAGTACACAGTCAAGCTATGTGGAAAAGTCAAACCACAATCAGATTTTTTTTATTTAAAAGATGAGCAACATAGTTATGTAAAAATGATTAAAACAGTAAAAATGATGCAAACATTGAGATTTTTATCCATGTAAACATCCCATTTCCTCCTTAGAAAACCAAATACAGCCAGGCTGAGCATGAACTCAGAACCAAGGAAGTGAACAAAGTAATTTACAAGTTAGTAGCATCAGACTTAGCAGCTTCATCCATTTCATAATAGAGATAATCTTGCTCATAGGACAAGAATATGCAAAGTCTGCGAGTTCACACTCCACCAGCCTCAGATGAAGCTTGGAAGATTACAGTCAAAACTTCCTCTGCAAAGCTTTTGATTGAGTTTCTTAGCCTTTCAAAAAAAAGATGTCAATCATATAATGGTCCATCTTACAAACTTTGAAATTATTAAGTCTCTCAAAGGTAACTTTGCTGAACAGGGCTCTGAGATCCTTCAGGTTGGGAGAATAAACATTAGGGCACTATCTTACCTCATGTTCTTGATGAAAACAGTATGAATTTAGACAGCCTCCCTGAGAACTAGTCTGGCCATCTTCAAATGAGTACATTAAATGATAATGATCATAGAGTTTCCCTTAGACCTAGCATAGGGAGAACTGAGGTTAATGCCATGCTGACTTCACCAGAGAAAGGAATTTGTCCAAGCTGGGCTGTGGCACTGTGTTAGAGTTGTGTTCAGGAGAAGGGAGTTGCCAGTGAAAAAGTGTGCTTCTTCTGACTTTCACAGAGGTAACATCTTGAAAAAGGTATATGGTAAAATTGTGCTAAATATGTAAATGTTAAAGATAAATTCTTTTCCTAGGTGAATTAGTTGTAAACTTTTACTTACATGCAATTGTGGCAGAAAATTTTAAAGTCTTACAGAATAAAGGTCCTCATTGTGTGAGATCATCTAGACTTCTTTGCCATGATCATTGTGATAACCTAAGATGTCAAAATGTGCTATTAGAAGCAAGACTATTCTCCACCTCTTGCCTCATTCCTTCACTGGGTGTTTTTAAGACTGTAGGTGGTGAGAGAGTGTGGGTATATTAAAGGAAGCTTGCAACCCTGCAAATCCTTGAACTCCAAATTTTCTCATGCTTATTATTCTTGGTGATAAACTCTCCCTACTGATTCTCAATCTCCAGTAATTTCATCCACCCTAAACTTTTTTTTTTTGGGGGGGTGGATAAGATTTCTCTTCCCTGAGATGATACATACTCAGGCTTCATTTGAACAAGGACAATCTCAAATTCCTTTTTGCTCCACTAGGATTCCCCTAATTTCTTAGCCCACTCCAAGCCCCATGGAGTTCTCCCCAACCAGTCACTCAATATGCCCAGCTCTCTTGTTAGTTAAGCTGTTAAATTGGCATCTAGTTTTCTTAAGGTGATAGTCTGAGTTCCTTCACAACTGGGGGGGATGATTTCAGTAAAAATTTTCAAAAGGTAGTTGGGGTGGGCAGAAATGTATAAATTTGGGTTTCTCTGAGAACTTGGCATGTGGTCCTATGGCTGTTTTCCTGACTTTTCAACTTCCAAGAATCCTGCCTGAAGTGTGAATACATGTGTGTCCAGGTGTGTGTGCACGTGTTTCCGTGGGCCTGATATGCAATGCCTTTATGAACTGTGAGGACAATTCATTCTTATGTCAAAGTGTTAGTACTTAGGGTACATATATTTTGCGTGTTTGCAATTTTTTTCAGGTAATTCAATATGGACACTTAAAAGAAATAGAAGCAAGAAAAAATGATTAAGGGTGTTTTCAAATCGTCAGTTGCTCTATTCCTTCTAGAATGAGCCTTTTTCTGGCCTTCTTATAATACCTATGCCTGAGTCTATGATATTTTAATATAGACAAGGCTGCACAATGGGATCCCAGTACGATACATGTCGTCTAAACAACAACATTAAATTTAAAAAAAAATGTTTAAAATATCAACTAATCATCTGAAGAGCAGGTGTTATTTTGGAATTTCTTGGGGTTTTCAAGAGAAACCAGGTGTTACAAGGAAGTGATAATTTGAATACTTGATATAAATTGGCATCTGTCTGCAAGAATCTGACCCAAGAGATGGATTTTGCCCCATAGAGAGCATGCTAAAGCTCACAGATAAAGTATTCATCAGTGAAAGTCATCATGTTAATATTGTCAAATAGTATATAGACTTTCCTATCAGGAGGATAGTTCTCAGCATCTTAAGTGTTTTTTTCCATATTGAGGGCCGTCATGTGACAATTGTCTAGTGGCTCCAACCCTCTGAATTTTTAAAGATAAATGAATAGGAGTTTTGCCACACCCAAAATGAGATGGGCACTTTGGTGCCCCTTACCCCTGCCAGTCCCTGGTCACCCTGAGCTTGGATCATGACTCTGAAATCATCACTGCCTTGTACTCTTCTATGATCAGTAATACAGGGAATGTTCTGTGTGCATTAGATACATAATTAATATCTCTCACTGAGTCATTGGTCATTCTCACAGGAAGGGAAGCAAATAACCTCAATAAAACCACATGTTAGTGGTTGAAAAAAAAATCTCTACACTTAGAGTGTTAAATGCCCATTTTTAGTGCCTTTGTTAAAAACAAAAGAAATTAAGCCAGATCAGATTCAGAAAAGCTGCCATTTCTTATGGCTTTTTGAAACCCTTTCAGAAGCTCTTCTTTTAGAACCTTTTCTATCAGAAGCTTTTCTATCATATAAACAGAACCTGTTTCTAAAAATATTCATTGAAAAAAATGGAAACCCCACCTACAAAATCAATGGTCATTCTACTCTGGCCAATAAAATTGCCTGCTCTCAAGTGATTGTTTTCCTCCTCTCTCTTGAATCACAGAATGACATTCCCAAAACCAGAATTCTTTGATTCTTAAGAAGAAATATCCTCACAGAGAAACATGCATGGTTTATTTCAACCCTAGATAATCATTCTCATTTCTCAAAGATTCATTGAGCAAACACTGTTGTCACTGTTTATACAACAAAACATTCTTTCCAAAGGACTTTCAAATAAATAAAGAAATGAGAGGTTTTCTGCACACTCAGAGTCAACCTGCCAAGTCCTCAAATAGTTAAGTTGAGCAGTTTACTTAGAAAGGCTGACAAATTTGCTTCACTTCAAAATATCATTAACACCAATAACACATTTGCCCAAGCCTATTTCTAAGTTGTAAAAAAAGATTGCTACAGATTAAGACCCTTGATATAATGCTATAAGCTCTTAACAATGGTATCTTTTATAGTGAAGAGCAACTGCAGACACAAATTGCCCTCTTCCCTGCACCTTTTTCACAAAAATCAATATTAAAGTAGTATCTGCCTTAACTCTCCCATACACTATATGAGAAAAAACCACAGACGTGCTTAGGACAGTTTAGGTCAATAAAGAATCAATACTGTGGTTGAATCCGTAGAAAGATAAAAGACTTAGAACTCTCTACACAGGGACCATTGTTTTCTCTTCGTTCTGGAGAGCAGCAGAAGGGCATCACTTGGCTCTGTGGATGGGGGGGTAGTTTTATTTTAGTCTCTTTTAAAGTTTGATTGCGTTAAGTATTGGTGAAAAGTAAAGGGGACACAATCTAGAATGGATGAAGACAAGGACTGCGGACAGTTCTTCCTTCTGTTAGATGTTTTGGTCCCTTGGCCGTGTCTGCACAGGAGTGGGAGATGGGTGGAGAGGAGTTTATGACACAAATTCACCCATAGTAAATAGGAGACCAGGTGATACTGAAGGATCATCTGGATTAAAGACTATTTTGTGTGATTTTACTTTTTTCTTCCTCAGTTCCCTCATCTGCCATGACATTAAAGATAGTATCGGCCAACTTGTAGGATTTGTAACATCCCTTTAGCAGACCAGCAGCACCCTGGCGCGGGAGGCACCGCAGGGTTCAGCTTTCATTAAAAGGTTGCTAAAAAGTTGCATTCCAGGCAGGAAAGTAGTTTGAACAAAGGCATGGAGTGAAAGAGCATGGCGCCTTTCTGTGATTCTGTATATAGAAGAATTCTTGGAAAAGAATCATCACATAGCAGAAATGGAAAGCATCCTTAAAAACACTCAAGTTAGGATGCCTGAAAGGGGATAGTACAGAGAACATATCCATCCTGTAACACTATAACATGCAATGAAAGTGTTCTTGGGCTCCAGGAATTTGGAAAACACTGCCTACTTCATCTCCCACTTGAAGACTCTTCATGCAATTAAATACTGGGATGGGAAAAGGAAATTGAGTCTGGAATCTTCTTGTAAGGGAACTCCAAACACACCCCAACCCCCATGGGGCAGCCATGACAGGTAGGGTGATACTTAGATTTCTGCTCTTTATGTCCTGGTGGGGTAGTTCCTGAACTACATGTACAACCAAAAGCATGTCCTCTGCTTTCCCATTTAGTACCAAAACCTTATGATAAAGGAGAAATTGTCTCTGAGTGTTTCGATTTCTTCTCCTCCTAGATTCAGAGTTGCAGAAATGTTCCTTGCAACTGCTCGCATTCTGCAAATTCTAAACACGGAGGAATAGCTTTCCCGGTATGTTATTGTTTCAGCATGACTAATCAGAGAAAATCACAGCATATTGTTTAGTTATCTAATCAGACAGAATTATTGATTAATCTCAACTGAAGGTTCCTTGCTCTAGTCACTGCTCACCTCACCAATCCTTTCATCTTCTCTAATTTCTAGAGTAGTCGCGCTTCTCTACACAGGGGGCAAGAGCAGGTGCGATGTGTCTGCGAGTCCTTTTGTTGTCTCGTGGGCATGGAGTCCTCAGCCAAAGGCAACTGTCCCACCTTCTCGACCACCATTGCCACTTCCCTGGGCACTCAGTGTCAAAGCTAAAGCGCTGTCTTGGGCCTCCCTGGTGGTGCAGCAGTTGAGCGCTGCGCTGTGGAGCTGTCAGCAGTGCCTGATGCGAGTTCGATGCCCAGCCAGGGAGAATCCCACAAGGTGCGGCAGACCTCTCCTGCCTCGCCCGCTGCTCCCCTCAGCAGTGTATTTCTGATCTGCCTGTTCTGCTCCCCGCTCTGTCTCTGGTGAAAATAAAGCGCTGTCTTACTGCTGAAACCACAGTGGGGATAAACTTGTCGCTCTACTGGCGGGCTGTGTGTGTGCAAAGCATCCATTCCATCCCACCAGGAGATGCTTGTCTGGGCAGTGTCGAGGAGCTAGGACATTGGGACGGGGTGGGGAGTCAGTTTGTCTAAGGTAGGGTAAAAGTTAAGGTGACCCTAGGGAAACACAAAGGAGCACCGCAAGTGGGTGTGATGCAGAGGAATGAGGCTGACTCTTTGTAAGCTGGCTCGGGTGGAGCCGCTTTCCAAGTGGGTGACCTTGGTCTAGTAGTAGGACTCCGCATTCTCGCCAGTCGGGTGGCCTAAGTTGACTTGCTTCCTTTCCTCTCCAGATTTTGGTTTTCTTGTCTTTAAAATTTGGGTGAAATTGTCAACCATATTAGGCTATTATAAATATTGAATGAGGGAGTGTAAGTCAAGGACTTGGCAGTGAGTCATTTTTTTTTCTTTCTTGAAGACCCTTAAGATGATATACTGTATCTGAGCTCCACGTAGAAAGATAAACTGAACAATGGAAAGTATATCCATACTTACATATTCTAGTCTTATGTCTTAGGTAACCCTCATCTTGAGAGAAAAAGGAAGAAAAATAAGCAAGGCATGTACAATATCAGATTCAATATATTTCTGCCTGATAAAGAGGAAGTTGTAGTATTTGACAAAGCAGTGCACTGTCGCCTCTTCTCCTGAAGCTCCATTCTGCTCTTTGGCAGTTTGCTGGGTCCCAAGGAAGGTGAGGCAGACTTTGCCTCCCCTCGGGTTATAAGTCACCCATTAGTCATACTCCACCTCTGGCTCACTGTTCCACAGAGTGCTCACCTTCCAGCCACCTGCCCCTGTTTCCATGCAGTACTCGAGCTGACTTTGCCACTGGTTTGGGACAGGCTTAACATCAAAATCCTCTATATGGAATTTTCCTTCATCTCCAACTGACTCCATCCCAAACTCAATTTCCTCTTTCCTCTTTTTCAATTAAGCACAGTTTCCCAGAGCTGGGGAGATAGGAGGAGATACTAAGGGCATACATCTGTCATCATTTATCTGGCAGTGTATGGTGTGTGCTGACATTCAGGTCCCCAATATAAGCTGTTGGACTCAAATAATTCTAGACATATTTGATTTTTGTAAAAGACAGAAATAACACACAATGAGTCTTTGCATCAGCCACCCAAGGGGACATTTAGAGAGAATTTCCAATCTATTCAAGATCTGCTATTCCCAGCCCCAAAAGTTTCCATGTTATAGCAGAATACCTAGGGACTCCATATGTTATGGGAACACAGCAGAACCAAAATGAGTTGAAAGAAGAATGCATTAGATTCAAACATGGGATGAAACAGTACCCAAGGAGCCCCTGTTTTATTGTCTCTACCTGGGACCCTGGGACAACACAGCCATCTCAGCCCCATTCAAGTGTGACGTTTCTTTTGAATATGACAGTGGCGGCGACCTTGTCATTAACTGATGCTATGAGCCACATTTCAGCTTTCATAATTCAGTTAATTTTCAAGTCACTGGTTACTGAACCCCCAGTATAATTTTCATATAATTAAGCCACATGCACACACACACATCCTTACCCATATAAAACATCTACAAAAGTGATAAACAGCAGAGGATAACAAAAGTGAAAGCGCTGGTAAGCTAAAAGCAAGATTCAAATCTATTTTTCTGGTCTCCTTTTATTATAGGCATGTACATGTGGAGGGAGATGAGCAAAAGTTAGTTGGGATTTCAGAGGGTGGGGAGGGAGATGGTTCATTTTTCCATTCCCATTAGTATTAGTATGCACAAGCAAAGTACAGTCCTACATTCTCTCTTTACTGACCACCTACATGTTACAGACACAAGAGGAAAAACACTCCATTGGGTAATGGAACACTACATTTTCGACTTAGTTATTAGTTCCAAAGTCTTATGGAAAAACCTTACAAAGGACATTTAGGTTATGTCTGCAAAATCGCAAGGGTTTTAACGAAAGCTTATTAAAATCTCAACAAAGTACTTAAGTATTTGATAACTAAAATCTATAGAATAAATTTTTTTAAAAAAGTGTTTCATTTGTAATAGTAAAGCTTTAATGGATACTGAAAAAAATCAGTATATTAGAAAATGTATGCCTTTGTTTTCATATATAGGTCAGGTAAAATCAGCTAGATATTTGTCTTCACCGTTATGTTCTCTGAGCTTTTTTAATAAAATGTGCATGAAGTGTAATCCAAAATTCAGAAAATTCAGCTTCTTTCCTAACAGGATATGATCTTCTCTCACCTCTGTAATCTTATTTTTCTCAAAGTGACTTGTCACATCAATATGTGCCCTTCTCTCTCTTGACCTTATTTAAATAATGTCATAATTTTAGGATATTTTTATCTGCTAGTAAGAGAGATTCAAATTAATATTAGCCTATGCTGATACTGTGTTTCACAGGAAAAATACACATGAAACTAGGGATTTGAGAGGATGGAAATATTAACCAGATTATAAATCCCTTGAAATCAGCTTTATTTTCTATCCCTGTCCCTCCTCCTCTTTTTCTTTTTTTTTCACCCTTCACACTCTCTCTCTCTCTCTTAATCTCCCCTTTATAATCTCACCTGCCTTTTAGAAACCTTATTCATACTCAGAGGAAAGAAGATAATAGTAAATAGTCCAAAAAATGTTTTTCTATGATCTTGTAGTCTCACCTTCATAATATATGAACTACTCAAACAAAATCTGGTCAGGTTCCCCACAATGGGTCAGCTAAATTTCTGCTTTGTTTAATGGCAGAAGGCAATCACCTGGGCCATTGCTTCACACTCTATTCGGTGCGACCAAAGGCACAGTGTGGATGAAAGGATAGGTACCCCAACCTTGAAGTAATTTCAAACAACAGGAGTAGTGACAATTATTGAATCCAGAAATGATAGTGAAAGAATGAGACACACTAATATTAACATGAATTAGCATTAATTAATCTTTTTCCATGGGATTTCAGATGAATTTATTCTGTTTTTTACACAATGCTCAAGGCATTTTTCTCTCCTCCAATCAGTATGAAAAGGGGCACTTTCTTCCTCAACTTTTACCCTTGTTTTACTTTTTTATTCATTAACTTAAAGGGCACATTGTGTACCGACTACAGTTCGGGATACAGGGAAAAGTGATCCTCTCTTAGGAGGAAGACATGGGCAGCAAATTCATAGATATGGGCTTCAAGGCCACTCACCACTCAACTTCTTTTAGTTATGTTGCCTTTGTTATTTTGTAAAAGACATTCTGCAAAGACTTGAGACATCAAAATAGCAACCCTGCAAAAATGAAGCAACTGGACACAAGAAAGCTGCCCATCTCGAGCTCTCTGAACAATTCCCGGTGTGTAACTGGCCCCCAGCTCCATGGGCTTTCAGGTCTCAGAGGATGGACCCACCCCAATTCTCCTGAGTTAGTGGACCCCAAACTGGAAAGACTTCCATGATAGTCATCTCACGTCTCTCCTGAATTTCTTCACATCACTTCCATTATAGCCCAGCTTCTAGGTGGGATAATTCTCCCCTCTTCTCCAGCCACACTCATCCTAATTTTAGCAGAGGACTCTCAGGCGCCCCCAAGCCTCTTCTTAGCCAAGCTCTGCACATTTCATCTTTTCATCTTTCCTCATACTCAGTCTCTCCAGCCCCTTAGTCATTCTTGAGTTTCCCAATAGTTGCCATCAAAATTTGAGATTGTTGTCTTTGAGAGTGTATAGATATAAATTATTTACAAACAACATAATTAGTATAGAGCCTTAGAAGGGAAAGCGCAAGAAGGAAGGAAATAGAAAGAGACTGAGCAAGAAATTCACCATACTTTTTAATGAGAACTAGGACAGAAATTCCAGATTCTTCTTAAATGAAAATACACGAATGATTTCCATGGTATTGAGAGCTCTAAGCCAACCCAAGGGAAAGTACCTTCTCTACTTTGTGGAAAGTAAATGCTGTTTCTAAAAGGGGATGACTGAGCATTTACTACTTCGTATAGCAGTTAATCCAAAGAACATTTCTAAAAAAAGTTTTACTGCTACTCTGTTAGAGAATGAACAAGTCCTAGTAATAAAAGCCAGCTATATTCCCAGGGAGAGCAGGAGCTGGCGGTGTTTGCCTCACCTTGGCGTTTTTTGGCAGAGGTACTTGGGCAGGAGGTGGAGGGAAGAAGTAAAAGAACACTGTATTTTCTGTTGAGCACTGCATATAAATGCAATTCAGCCTAGGGATTTTCAAAGCCTTTCTGATCTTTTTATAGCCTGACATCATATTCCTGTTCAATGACATCATGGCTTTTAAGGTTAGGAATCCAAAGGTACTAGTATCTTAAAATGTTCCCAACCCATCACAATTTGGCATTTAGTGCTTTTCCTTTACAACCTTAGGTTTCCAAAGTTTTCTTTGATTTTGGAAGACTTCAACTGTAGACCCAGATAAGTTTCTAAGTGTTTACAAACTGTGAGGCCAATCCTGTGAGTAGCACCTTATAAAAAAGTCCTGGCTGGGAAGGTGGCTTCACTGGAGGGAGGTTCAGGGGACAGTTCAAAAAGACACAAAACAGTCTGGGATCAAGCAGTAGACTTTCTTTTTCTCAAGGTCCAACAATTTGTAACTCCTTCCCAATTCCCTTTGGGTCTACTCTAGCCAAAAATTTCCATAAGACCAAACAAACATAAAACTGAACCTCCATTCAGTCATTGCAAAGCATCCTTTCCAGAGAGAGAGGCATCCCTTTTGTTTCTAAAGTGCCAACAAAGCAGAAGAGATTTTGTACTTTAGGGTCACGGATGAGCAGAGCAGAGACCACTTCCCGACCTTTCTTCTCAAGACAGGCAAACTGGGCTCGATGTTGGGACCAGATTTTTCCCCTCTGAAAGATGTTTCTCACTCAGGGTCCCGCTAGAGCAGCTTCTGAGACAGTCTGTGGTATGGAACCTATCCGTTTTTCTTTTGCTTTGTTTTGCTTTTGTTTTCAACTCCAACAGGCAGCTTTCCATGTCCTACTGAGCATGAGCTACACAAGGTCAGCACGTCTGAGCTGATCTCTTCCTTCTTCAGGAAAGGAAGACACTGCTGTGAACTTCAGTGTCGTGGTGATGTCAAATTGCTAGGCAAGCCATTTATTTTCTAGCCACACACTTTCATTTTCTGTTCTGACCATGTCCTGGGAAATGTTAAACATTTAAGTTCAGACTGGCACCTGACCATTACTCTGAGTAGAGGTTTGACAAACGAAGCCTGTGGGCTAGACCCCATTCAACATTTACTTCAGTCAGCAGAGTTTTGGCAGACACTTTGACCTGTTTGTGTAGCTCCCACACCTGGGCAGAGTTGGGTGGTCGCAACAGAGTGTATGGCCTACCAGCATAAGGTACTTACTATCTGGCCCTTTAAGAAATAGTTTATGGATCCCTGTGGAGCAAGACATACTGGGTTAACAAAATATCGGGTAAATTTCAGTAACCTTGACACCATCCACTGTCACACTTTGTATCCTCCTTCCCTCCTTCCAAGAAGAAATGAGGCTTGATATTTCCCACATACTGCTGGGATTGGACTAGACCCCCAGAAAGGAAGATGCCAAGGTTTGTTTGCTGTGTACTTCAGCACACAGGCCTATGGAGAATGTAGACATCAGTTGAGGAGAAGAAAGTCTTTCTGTGTGCGTGTGTGTGTGCGTGTGCGTGTGTGTGTGAGTGCGCACGCGCACTATAACTCAGTGTCTGTACCCAATCTCTACAAATTTGCTGTGATATTAACCAGGGAGAGCCCACTGATTACTCTCATAAAGAAGTTCTTGTGTTAAAGAAAACTACTCATGGAGGAGGGAAGTTGGGTGAGGAGGTGTGACCCATCTTCAGAGGTCGTGGTGCAGGGCTCAGAAACAGCTGTGTCAGTCATATGCTATCACTGGCCTCTAAGAGATGTGACATCACACAGGACTAAAGCCTGGCCAAGGAATTTTACTGACAAATACTGTAAACTCTAGGATTTAGTTACAAATGTGTATGTGGCATACTTTTTTTGAGTGAATTCATTGTTAGGAACAATCACCACATCACACCCCTTCTTGGAACTCAGGGTTGTAATGTGGTGCTGGGTTGTTTTCTTTTTTTTACAAATTTAGAATTAAAATCCTTATTAATTTTAAGCTAAAGGGAAGTAAATGAATTTGCCATCATCCCAGTTTATTACATGTCTAACTAGAAAGATTCTCACAAACAGACCAGTATCCCAGCCAAGTAGGAGGAACTGGGAGACACTTTATATTCTAATTTCAAACTGCAGGGTATCCCAGGTGTACTGTATAGGATTTCCTGTAATTTACCAGCAAAATAAGCAGTCTACAGGAATATGTTTGCCATACTGTACATTTGTATTAATTACCCAGCAGGATAAAGTGATTTCTTTGTGATAGAGATGCAGATATACAGAAAAATCATTACACCAAATGGGGAAAAACAGACACTTTTCTGTTGTTAAGTAGTTTGATTGGATCCAGGATTGGAGTCGGGGAGTAAGTAATTGGTAGCATTTTCCTCATAGCCAGTTTTCTCCAGGAAGGGAGAATTGCCTCTCCAGTTGAAACTAGCGACTGAAGCTGTAAGTTCTGTGCAGGCTACCCTGAGGGTTAGAGGAGGTATGGGGCATGGTGGCTTCCCTTAAGCAGTGTGACCTTCTCAGAGAATAACTCAGAGATACGCAAAATTATCATAAGGATGCAGAGGATTCAATGCTAAGTGGAAAACACAGTAAATGCCGGAACAATTCAGGCTGGAGAGAGCAAGTACATGAGCTACGTCTAAAAAGGTGGCTTCATGCACTGGGCAGGCACTCGTAGGAGGGCTATAACACGGAACGGTCTGAGGGACGGGGGCTCTAAGCAGCTAGACACACTGAGGAAAAGAGGGAGAGAAGATGAGGAGCCAAGGACACTCAACAGAGGTCCGGATGACAAAGTGTGGTCAGATACTCCATGTGAGTTCCATATGAGGTTACAGAAAAGGAATGGAGTAGAGGAGACCAGGAAACCAACAGCTGTCATCACATACTTTGTACCAGATGCTTGGTGAGACCATCTCATGGTTAAAATTCTTTGAGGTTGATTTATCTTCATCTTCAGTTAGAGATGAAGAAACTGATGTTCACAAAAGGTAAATAGCTATATGGGGCCATGAAGTAAATACAGGTTTTCCCTCCCTTTCAAAAGTAAGATGGTCCTTTTAGGTATGACTTGTTAGGTTATTTGGGGGGTCTGAGGATGCTCATATTTCCCCTTATAAATTAATGGTAATGGTGTTCCCCTATCCAAAAAATAATCTATCATATCTTACCAAGTAGAAGGGACAACCCAACTTGACCATCATAATCACACATGCAAATATACAAATATAATAAAATTCATTCCATAAAGTACCCTAGCAGATTCTGAAACAGTAGCTCTGGGTAGGGAATGGGATGATTTTCTGCAGGAGTTTCTGAAACCTAGGGAATGGTGTGGGCTCCACCCATCCTCCATCCCAAAGGAGCTCTTTGCATCCAGCTTACAGAAATCTGGTTACCATTAACTTAGTGTCTAGTCCCACTCTTCAAATGTCGATATGCGAGAACTTCCACTGATCATAGACTGAGATGAAATTTCTGATCTCTGTTCTGGAGTAATATGGCAACTGAGCCTTGGTTTTGGAGAAAGCAGAACCTAGGGCAACGGTATATGTGTTTCTACTTGATAGGAAGTGAAAACCCAGGAAGGCAGTAAGCGGGGAGAAGAGTGAGACAGATAGTGCACTCTTCTGCTGCGTACCAACAGTCCCTGCTTGCTCCATAGTGTGCACTTGATTCTAAAGGCTGTTGTAGTACAGCTTCAGCTCACAACCCCTGGTTAGTGGGAGGCAAGGGGAAGATTGATCCGCTGGCTTCTGCCTACCACTAGTCAAGGCTTGCACCATGAGGCTCTGGTTTCCCATAGTTGGAGCTGTGCACACATGATTTCTCAGAGGCAATGCAGCATTAAACTCCTGAAATCAACAGGGGAAAAAGCCAGGACTGGGACGATGCACATAGACATGTTCATCCCTGAAGTCACAGTGCTGTGGTCAAAAGCTTCACAAATGAGCTGAGATAATCTGAAGACGCACATGAAGGTGGTGACTCGGATGATAAGACTCCTAATTCATCAAGAGGCAAGTTTTATATAGATAGATGTAGATATACAGATATAGACACAGATATAGATATAAATATAAATATATATCCTGAGATGGTTGTTTAAGAAGCAGCACTGTGGCACTATAATGGTAAACAACAAGACATTGACAAAAAATCCCCAAGGTCAAAAAGCACCTTCTCCTGCCCTGCCAGGGGGAATATCAGGCCACATGTCATCTTAGACAAATGTGGGATAGGGGATCATAGCAGTCTTTACTAACTAAACAAGAAACTTTACTATGGAAATGCAAACTCATAAAAAAATAGTAGCAGTATTATTTGCATTCTACTAAAGAGAGAGAAAGTCCCAAATAGGTTGGATTGTGTTTTTCTCTATTCCACCATTTTACTATTTCCACTACTATGTAAGGATGGTAAATAGTGTCTAAACAGAGACAGACATATAAAAATAAATTTACAGAATATCCAATGAGTGAATGAATCAATGAAGGAACTAATGAATGACTGAATCAGTATACAAACAAACCCTGATTAATGACACATAGCTTAATCACTGGTTCTCAAGCTTTAGCATGGATTAGAATTACTGGAAGGGGTTGGGAGAATACAAGATACATGTGTTCCCCAAGTTTGCATATGCTGCTGTACCCCAGAATCAAACATTGAGAACTTATAGGTTAACCTGAATTGATCACTTTCAGTCAAACGACTACTAGCCAAAAGATTAGGGAACTATGTAGATTATTTGATTTTTCTAAATAATTTAAGATTGGTTTGAAAACCAAAATCTGGAGGATTTTAGCATAGGTCTATTAAGCCCTTGCTAATAAAGGTGTGGTCCAAAGAAGAAAATCTTAAGCATTAGCTGAAAATTTGTTATAAATAAAAGTTCTCAATCCCATTTCAACAACTACTGAATTGGAGCCTGAATTTTAACTAGAAACCCTGGTTTGTGTGCACACTAGAGTTTTGGTAAATAAAGTAATTTTTGAGATACATTTTTATTGAGTTAACACTGGCTTATAAGGTTACATAAGTTACAGCACTATAATTTGACATCCGTATATACTACATCGTCATTACCACCAAAAGCCTAGTTTCCACCCATCCGTATTAAAGTTTTAAAAGCCCAGTTTTTCCTTTGCGTAAGTAAGGGTAGGGGCGTGTGGCTGATGTGTAGATCTGTCATCCTTGAGTTCTAGAACAGAAGTCAAATTCGTAAAGGTGTGTTAACTCTACACTTTTCAGAATGCTCTGTGTAGTTCCTTTTCTTTTTTGTAAATGGAATAGCTATTTGGAGTTGTGATCAGTAATAAGGATCCTGTTATCACCTTCGTTTCTTTTTTGATTCCTGTTCCCATTTCTTGTTTCTTGTCTCAAAATCCAGTAATTCTGGAACCAGATAGATATAGGTCAAATCCTATCTCTAGCATAAATTTTTGGCTTAAGTTAGTCGTTATTTAAAGCAGAGGTTGGCAATCTTATTCTGTACAGTCTCACATAATCAGTGTGGCTGTGTCTATTGTGTCTACTCAACTTGGCTGTGATAGCGTGAAAGCAGTCACCGACAGAACACAGCTGACGGTCTCACTGAGCTTGGGAATAGTCTGTCTTTACCAAAGTGGCTAGTGGTTTGGGTTTGCTTCATGGAACACGATTTTCTGGCCCTTGTTTAAACTCTTTGAACTCAGTTTCCTTTTCTGTAAAATGGGTTTAGAAAAACCTATCTGGCAGGGTGGATGTGAAGATTAAGTGAGAGAATACATACTATAGAAATGTCTGGCAGAGAGTGCAATGCTGTTAATTCCTTGCTTCCTTTCTATTTCTCCTAAAATCAGGTGCAGGAAAATTCTAATAAATTGACCATTTTGATTAGACAGGTTCCAGCTAATTCTCTTCCTACATATGCACACAACCCTTTCCCCCACCTGCCACCCACCATCTCCCTCTCTCAAGTTCTTTCTTGTTGCCTGCATATCCTTCCAGTGTTTTGGAGGTGAATCTGATCAAAGGGAGGAAAAGAGATATGGAAAAACTGTTATATTTTTGACTTGCATCTTTTCCAATTTCTGTATCTTTTAGGCTGCTCTGAATCTAGGAGGACTTCCCACTAGTACATGGTGATCAAGTTAAGAACAATGTGGCAGAGGCTGCATGAAGGTAAATGCTTGCATACATGCAAGCAGCTGTGACTTCTCCCAGGAGACTGAAGCTGATTAAGCTGGTGAAAACACACTGACTGAAGGTGACAGCAAAAAAGGACAGGTTAGAAGGGAGGACTGAGAAAAGCTCAGAGAAAAGTGAGTAAAAACAAAGCAGTATCCTGCTTGATATGACCTGAGCAGAGGAGTAGGACTAAGTAAGAGAAGTCTTGTGATGAGTGAAACCTCCTCTGCAGTCAGAGGCACCAACCAATTTGACTTGTTTTCCTTTGACTTTGGGCTCTTGAGCTAGCTGGTTGACTTAGAGTTTATTAAAATGAACAAGTGGAAGTATATTCCCCTCCAAATTATGATCAGGTAAGCTCTTGTGAGAGGGTCAACAGACATTCTCCACATCCTCCGCACCCCCTAAAGATAGGACTTAGCCCAGGGAATTTTTGCACGTAGGATCAAAACTTCCCTGTGTCCTCCTCAAACCCCTCATTTCGCAGAGTGTCTCAAGTCTTTCCAGGGAAAAGTCTAATGTGTGTAAAATCCCGTCATTCTTCCTTAACCTCTGTACTTACACATCCAAATCTAACCAAAGAGGACCCATCTTAGATGTCATATTATGGCTTTGGGTCACCCCAGCTCCTCAACTGAGTCCCCACTGGGTATTTCATGGGCTTCTTCTCAAGGTAATAAAGAAATGAAACCAAAGCACCACCTCCTCCCTTTTCATATACCTGGAGCAATTCTAGAGAAATTTTCTAGAGAAAATAGAGCTTAATTTCTTGGAGGTGTTTTGTTGACAAGAAAATGGAAAGCATGCGTCCCTGCTTCGCTTATTGTACTTCCAAGTAATGAAAGTATTTAAGAAGGTACAATTATGATCTTGGCAAGCACCTGGGGCTCTTGGAACTGTTTTTCACACTGAATAAACACTGCAGATAATCTGTTTATGTTACACTGTTCTGAAAAGCTATCTACAACAAAAGGCCACAACCATTCTTTAGTTTCCTTTTCTTAAAAGGAAAAAAAAGTATATTGCACTAATAATGTGCTGAAAATGATTTCATTGTCTCTATTTTCACTCTAGCCAGACAGAAACAGGTTTTAGTAAAGGAGTTTATGGGCATTTTTTTTCTTCTGCCACTTTAACTGAACAGTGTAATTCACTTTTTTCCATAGTTACCTGGAATTAATTCTTGTTAACAATCACTCGCCTGCCCTGAAAAATTAACTGTAACCATCCTTTGACTAATGTACCCAGATTCATTTCATCTCCTCAACCTGATTGACTTAGACTAAATGGTATCCTGAGTTTCATTCAAATCTGCCACGGTCCCAGAAAAGGGCATACACTTCATTTCTCTTTAGCCAAAAGAAAAGAGAAAATGATAAGAAGCTACTGAGTGAGGAAACACTAACCAGAAAAATGCATGTCTGCAGCTTGACTTGACCAAAACCCTTGACTTGTACAGATGCTGTGGACTTACCTGCCCAACGTGGTAACATGCATCAGAAAATCTAGAAAGATGATACAGGGCATAAAGAATCAATAGCATGTTCATCTGTTTTGCAATTCCCTGAGCAACCTCCGCAAAGGAGAGAAAAGGAAGCCACACGGCAATTACATGTGAAGGATTACACAGAGGAATCGTGGTCAATATTCCAGCAATTTAGAGCAGTTGTTTTATTTCTCATTCCAAAAAGTTAAAGATGGGTCTCTATCGCCCCGGTGTTGCAGGAGTTAGGGGTGTTCTCAATCATTTCTGGTTAGGGTGAGTCATTTTTCATTATTCCTAGTCTATGTGCTATTAGGATATGAGAAATAAGTTTAATGGGGAAAGTCTTCTAGTTTAAGGTCTTCCAGTGAAAGTGGCTTTATCTCAAAGTTCATTCAAATAGCTTCTTGGAAATAGATTGTCTCCCTGTGTTGTTTTCCTGCCTTCTCACTGACAGGGCATTCAGAGAGCGCACAAAGGATGCCCACAAAGGGCAAAAGCCTTGTTCCAAAGGTGACTGTGGGTTCATCCTCCGGTCTTAGCTCTGTCTCACACACCCTTGAGGAACAAGCTAACTTTGTACACACACAGATGCTGCTGGTTGCCTAGATGAGAGACCATCAGGACCTTAAACTCTGCTTCTGTGGCTCTCAGCAAAATGTGTCTGGGAGTGGGGGGTGTCTCAGTGCTACAGGTTATGCTTCTCAAGTCATTCATCAACAAAAGCAGAAGGAAATGCATTCTTTGGCATCTAGTCCAACCTTTCAATTTGCAAGTGTGGGGACTGGAGTCTTGAGAAATGAGGCCATACCCCTGTTTCATGATTGTGGTGTCCTCCTTCTCCCCAAAACTGACTCCTTTATTCAACAATATTTCCTGGTTGCTGGGAGCCATTGAGCTCATGGGGTCCCTAATCCTCTAGCCACAAGGGGGCAAAACCAACCCAGCAGTACCAGTAATTCATCCCAGCTGAGCAGTCCCATTTCCTCCAGCCCCATCCCAGGAAGTCTCTCTCTAGTGATGTTTTGAATTAAGAAATGGTGCTGGGAAAACTGGACAGCCACATGCAAAAAAATGAAGCTAGACTACTACCTCACACCCTGCACAAAAGTCAACTCAAAATGGATAAAAGACCTGGATGTAAGACCTGAAACCATAAAATGTATAGAAGAAAATATAGGCAAAACTCTACATGACATACGTCTCAGCAAAATCTTGAAAGACACATCCCTCA
>PVIJ01003606.1:0-20381 GCA_004024925.1 Scalopus aquaticus
ATGCATTGTTGGATCCTATTGGCCAAGATTTTGTTGAATATTTTTGCATCAGTATTCATTAGGGAGATTGGTCTGTAGTTTTCTTTTTTTGTATTGTCTTTGTCTGGTTTTGGTATTAGAGTAATATTTGCTTCATAGAATGTGTTTGGTAGTACTCCTTCCTTTTCGATTTTTTGAAAGAGTTTGTGTAATATAGGGATTATTTCGTTTTTGAATGTTTGGTAGAATTCATTTGTGAAACCATCTGGTCCTGGGCTTTTGTTTTTGGGGAGGTTTTTAATTACTGTTTCAATTTCTCTACTTGTGATTGGTCTGTTTAGGTGTTCTATATCTTCTTTGTCTAGCAAATATGATATGTCATTAAAATTATTTGGATTATTTAGGTTTCTGTCATACCTACCCAGAGCTATTAATAGGCCAATTACTAAATACCCCCTACTATCTACACTGTAGTTTTGTTCACTTTGAAACATTCTCTTTTCCTGTATGGCAAGTCTTACAGGACCTCCTCACTCATTTCTACTCTGGCTGATAGTTACAATCTATGTCCATTCTCCAAGCTAGATCCTTAATAGTTAATGTCCAACATTTGAAATTCCAGGAAAAACCTTTTTCTCAACAGGTGATTTTCCTGCAATTGTATCAGTGAAGGACCTTGAACACTCTATTTTGAAATTCAAGGCTGAGCAAATAACTTCTTTGTTCTCAGCTATATTGATCATCTCCCTCTGTAATAAAGGCCAGTGGCTCCACAGTTGTAAGAGATACAAGAGGCATAGGGGAAAATGTAGGGAAGAATATTATCCATAAAGTAGCTCCAAATATTATATGGCCATAATATTATTAGTCTTTGAAATTTAGAGAGTCCACATTAGTTTCCACTTTAGAGTTTTTAAAAAATAATTTACCAATACTAAAATTTCCCCCAAAATAATAGGTAACAAATTTGATTATATGTTCAGTATGTTTTGTATCCCCAAATAGATTATAAATTGAATATAGAAGATAGTCTCAACTTTCCTTATCTACAGACTGGGTTAATAACGTCTATCTAATCAAGTTATTGTGAATATTAAATGTGATAATGCAAGTGGACCACCCAGTAAATACCCAGCATATGGTTGATGCTCAGCAAAGTAAGATCTCCACTCTTTGTGGAGTGTGTTGTTATACCGTAATCCTCCTTAACTCTTAAAAGACTTGATATGCAGTAAGAATCAGCGACATCTAATATGTTAATAATGAATGCAGCAGCTAACAATTATTCCTTTATAACCAACTCTAGTGCACTTTCACAAACTTTGCAGAAGCCCTAAGTATATATAATATTCTGCACTAAGGAAGCCCACTCTACTCCAAAACTTGTCAAAAGATTCAGAATTGGGGAGACTTTTCTAGAAATCACTACCACAACAAGTGATATACCAACATAAAATTGACTAGGTTGTTACCTAAAGGCATCTTTGGAGCATTTAAGAGTAGTAGATACCATTTTCCTGATTTTTAACTTGATGGTATGCCCAGTGTATCCTGATGATGTCAACCATAGACTAGTTGCATCAGCCTCCATCAGGTGTTACATCATATGCATTTCTTGCCTGTTCATTAGCCCAGGATTAATATCAAATACAAACTACAGGTATCAAAAATACATAAAGGATATGATCTTCTTAAAAATTTAGTGTCTTTGGAAGTCTCTTATCTCACAGAGATAAAAAGATTGAGAAATAAAAGATAGGAAAACATTTGTAAAAATATGAAGGACTATAAAATATCACTAACAATAATTTATTGCTATTATTACTTTAAGAAGTGGTCAGAAACTCTAGCTGTTTTACTTAAATATAGGAAACTGTGAGCATTCATAAATTGAAGTTTAATTTTCAGTAGATGAGGATAATGACTAAGTGAAATAGGAAAACAAACTAAAAAATCCTATGAACTAGGTTATAATCATTGATTATTGCATGTGGATATTATATCAGAGGAAGATACTATGGCCAGCAATTCTAGACATGTAGTTGCCTAACTCCTAGACACTTCCCACTTGTATTTCTTCAAAATAAATACACCAAAACAAACAGCAATAATCAAAGCCAAACAAAGAAGGGGTATTCAATTACCATGCAAGAGCTTCCACTTTATATTCATTTTAGTTCCACTTGTTATAACAGTATCTAAAGTTGTTGGGAACATTTTGTGTTGCTATCTCATACAAAAAGGTGAGGATGAGAAGCTATTTGGCAGAACAGTGATTTCCTCATAGATGTCAAGAGGACAAATCTATCTGCCGTGCAAACATAAATCTTACATGCTTTGAAGCCAGGCCATATAATCCTCAAATAATCTCCATATAGGAAAGCATAATGAAAACAATACCCTCCATGATAGATTTGCTCAAAGGACATTTATAAATCTGATCTTTGCCATTTTGACAACTCCCTTTGATTCTAGTTTTTCATAGCCTACTCTCACAAAGATAAATATATTTTATTTTTCTGTATAAGGTGGAAACTCACCAGCAGTGTAATCTGGTGTATACTTGCAGATCCATTTCTTAGTCCAATCAGAATAAATAGAAATCAGCTGAAGCAAGGGATGACCTTTTTTTTAAATTCTCATTAATGAATTATTAGCAAACTCATCACATTCATCTATACAATCTTTTTAAGGTTGGTCTATATCTTACCTCAATTTTACAGCTCCCTATGTATTATTCCTGCTTTTATTTCCTCTTTCTTCTTTTTAATCCTACTTGTCCTATAAACAGTTACTTAGACATATTAATCTAATCATGTTAATGTGTGCAAGGAACTATGTCAAGTGCTGAGCATGGACTTGATTCTTACCTACTTGATAGTTTAAAGGGGAATAAAGACAATTATATTACTTTGTGCCACTGCTGTAATAGAGTGGCATAGGTTACCTTGCCTCATTCATTTTTTCTTCCCTTACCCCACAAATTATCACATACATTCAACATCTTTTAAGTCTGTAAAAAGAAGCAGATGTTCCAATTTAATGGAATTTTTAAATAAAGTTCAATCATTATATGAAATATGTTGATTCTAAAGAAAATAAGAACACCTGAAAAGGATTCACAATCAAAAATTCAAAGAGATTGTATGTCATTCTTCACAAAAGCATAAAAAGGAAGAGAGAGAATTTTGTTGCTCAAAAAAGCTGACTTTTGGGAAATATTTGAACACTTTCATAACATTTGAGTTTTAAGTCATTATTGTAAGTGTATAATGCTAGCGAAACACCACAGTAAATTTTCTATCTAGAAGGTGAAGATTGCCTCATTTGAGATCAGGACTAGATTTATAGCAATTTCCTGTCTACTCAGATTTTGGCTAAAGCATCATTGAGTATTTAGGGTCCACTGTGGAAATTTAAGAACTTACATTGGGAGTAAAAATGCCAAGCCTCTTACTTGTACATTTAAGGGTAAAAGCTGATATTTTCGCTTACTGGGCACATTTTGATAAATGCTTTGCATGTATTTAAGTTTCACAACATCTCTGGGAGAATGGAAATTTAATCTTCCCAGGTTTACAAATGAGGAAAGTGTGAATACATGATTAGAGAGGAGTGAAATTTTCAAGGTCCTACAAGGCAGAGCTAGACTTGAAAACTAAGAATCCTGATATTTTAAGTGCTACCTCTTAATGTCTAATAACATTTAAGCTTTTTTCTATAAACATTTCTAATTAATATGTTGTTTTATTCTGTATGCAGGTTTTTCTTAGAATCAGTATTTTTTTTAAAGATTCATTTATTTATGCATACAAGTATTGGGGTATATGCCAGAGGTGTGGGGGACGAGACAGAATGGAGAGCAGAACAGGCAGATCTACTAAAATACACTGCTGAGGGGACCAGCAGGTGAGAAAGGAGAGGTCTGCTGGGCCATGTGCGTTAGCTCCCTGGCCGCCTTCATAGTGCTGAGACTTAACCCCTAGCGCCACCAGGGAGGCCCTAGAATCAGTATTTTTTTAAAATTATTTATTATTTATTTATATATTTTTTATTTATACATACAAGCTGGGGTGCAGGCCAGAGGCGTGGGGCCGTGAGAGGGTTCACCAGAGACAGGGGGGGGTAGCAGAACAGGCAGATCAGAAATACACTGCTGAGGGGAGCAGCGGGCAAGGTAGGGGAGGTCTGCCGCGCCATGTGGGATTCTCCCTGGCCGGGTGTCGAACTCGCGTCGCCGCTGCCAACAACTCCACAGCGCAGCGCTTAGCTGCTGCGCCACCAGTGAGGCCCCTAGAATCAGTATTTTTTAAGAATTAAATTTGTTTGACTCTGTAATTTATAACATCGAAGACAGGCTGAGTAATGCAGCATAAAATGAAAATTGTATAATTTGAATTATTTAGAAATTTGACTGTTTTGGGGAATTTTAGTTAATTCATAAAGAATAATATTGTACTGTAAGATAATTAATGAAAACTAATGTAAGTTTATGGAAAACCCACGGAAGACAGGTGGCTTTAATGTTGAAAAAACTGTATCTGGTTATCTAACACATACTTTATATTATTTCATATTTTTTTGCTTTTAGAATAAATATATAGATGGTTCAAGGAATAATTCATATTTATTCTTAGGAAAATAGTAGTTGATCATTACTATTTGATTTTTTTTAGATGTAGTGACAATTTAAGGTGTCAGAAGGAGACTTGGGTGTATGAAGTATACTATAAATATTTTTCCATAAAGTTAATATCCATTTGCTTTTAAATGCCCTTTTTTTGTAAAACTAAATTGTATCTAAGGAAAATCTTAAAACTTCCAAAACATGACATATCTTTCTCCTTTATTCTTCTTTTGTTTATCTTTTAGGCATGCTTGTTACTTTAGTTGAAACCATAGACCAGGCATGATATTCATCTCTTCTTAAGAATTATTGGTAAGCCTGGGTTCACAGTACAGGCTTTGTCGCCATAGGGACATGATTTGCGCTTGAACCCGTGTTCTATTTTAGCACCTGTGGGGCTGTCTTACAGCTGTGAACACGCACACAAGAGACCTTAATTCCCTTAACACAATCTGTCTAAAGGCAACAGCTCTGGGACCTTAGCCACCAGTAGCTGTTTGACCTTGGGGAATTTTTTAAATTTCTCTACAGCTAAATTTTTTCTTATTGTAAACTGAAGGTAATACTACTGACTATTGAGGGCCTCCCTGGTGGCGCAGCGGTTGAGTGCTGCGCTGTGGAGCTGTCTGCAGCGCGCGATGCGAGTTCGACGCCCAGCCGGGGAGAATCCCACATGGTGCGGCAGACCTCTTCTGCCTTGCCCGCTGCTCTCCTCAGCAGTGTATTTCTGATCTGCCTGTTCTGCTCTCCACTTTGTCTCTGGTGAACCCTCTCGCGCTGCGCCACGCCTCTGGCCTGTACCCCAGCTTGCATATATAAGTAAATAAATCTTAAAAAAAAAACAACCTAAGGTTAATACTACTGACTATTGAGAATTATTATAGTTAATGAAATAATCTATGAAGTGTCCAGTACAGTAAAAATCAGTAAATGGGTAATTCTTGTCATCTGTATAGTATTCTGCAAAGTTAATACACTCCACATACCTCGAAATCTAACTGAAGTTTATTCAGATTGTGCATTTTCCCCATCTGCAGTAATAACCAGGTTATATGTTTGTGTACATAGTACCTTATCTCTCTAATGACTAAACTCATTGAATTAATTAGAAGCAAAGTTCTTGTAAGGTTGATCATAAACAGTTTCATGCGTCTTTATGTATACAATCAAACTATTTTCCAAAAAGATTATACTAATTTTTGGTACTTGCTGTGACCAGTTTTATTTGTCAAACATTCCAGAATTTAAATAGTTAAATAAATGTCATCATTCTCTCTTCTTCAAAGTAACCCCTAGGAAGGTTCCGTGTTGATATTAACAGTTCTGTTCTATGTCCTCAAGGTTCTGCAATATCTTTGGTATTAATTTTATAACCTATTTCTTGGGGCAAAATATTGAACTAACCCTTGCTTTAGTTATCTATTACACTGGTCAAAAGTGAGATCATTACTGACTTAAAAAGGCCCTAATCTGTAGTATCTTGGTGTGCTGAACATGAATATAACCCTGAAAATTTACTAGCTCTCATTTTGAAGATATTTCATATAATTCATTTTATATGTTTCACCATGTAAATTTATCCAGTAGGACTGCAACAACATCCTAAATCAGCCTAGAATGATGTAATACTGCATCACATTGCATAATACCATCATGCACACATCATCCAAAGTTGATTGGATCATTTTCTGATTCAGTGCAATACTACCGCCAGGCAGCTGCTGAAGTAAACTGACGTCAGCAGTGCACTAGATAAAGCCCTGTGGGAAAGGTTGAGCATTGAAAATATTTCAGACTTTGTGCAAGACAGTTTAAGCTACTGTTCCATAGGACTGTTATTCTTTTATCCATTTAGGCACAATACAGAACAGTAAGGCTTCGAAAGTGCGCTAATAGCATGGACAATTTCTACTCTATTTGTGGGGAGGTGATATTTGCCAACCAGAAGAAAAGTATCACTTGTCAAGTGAAGGCTTATCTTTATTTCGCATGCAAGGTTGGTGACCAAGACAAGCCTTGGGCCCTGCATAGATGCTGTGCTACATGTACAACACAGTTTTCGCAGTGGTTAAATGGCAAAAGACCATCAATGCTGTTTGCAGTCCCCATGGTGTGGAGACAGCCAAGCAGCCACATAAAAGACTGTGACTTCTGCTTGGTTCCTCCTCTTTCCGGTGGAATAGCAAAGCAAAATAAGTCGAGAATAGTCTACCCAAACATTCCATCTGCATTGAGACCAGTTCTACATAGTGAGGCACTTCCTATTCCAGAACCTCCAGCAGAATATTCTCTTGATTCATCTGATGAGGACAAGGGTGAGCCGACCTGTTCTTCTCCTGTTCCATCAGCATGCAGTGATCCAGATTTTCACTGTGGTGCCTCATCAATCCCACACAGACCTAACAGGAAGAACTAAATGACCTGGTTCTTGATTTGGACTTATCCAGGAACTAAGCAGAATTGCTAGGATCAAAACTCCAACAATGGAATCTTCTAGAAGATGTCACAATTACTTTCTGTCGAAAGCACCACCAGCAGTTGGAGCCTTTCTTCAGAAAGGAAATTACTCTGGTATTCTGTTCCGATGTTGAGGGTCTCATGAATGCCTTAGAAATCACTCATGACTCACAAGAATGGAGATTATTTCTAGACTCTTCGAGTCTTAAGGCTGTGCTTTTGCACAATGGAAACGGTCTTCCATCTATTCTATTCCTGAACAGCTGTACAAGAGACAAGCGAAGAAATCTAAGAAGTCGTCTATGACTTGATTTTTTACAGGTATTAACCATAGGCCTATTACTATTGGCATGCATTTTATGATGTAAATATCAATTTATTGCAGATAAAAAAAACTAGAGCCAAATTTAGAATTTGAATATCATATTCATGTTGAGCACATGCAAATTGATAGAAAATGACTAATTTTTTTTCCAGTAACATGACTTTTGTAAAAGTTTGTTAACCAGTGTTATTCTTTGTTATGTCCATACTGTCTATCCAGATGAACTTACCAGGCTCACTCTGCTTTTCTCTTCTTGTTGTCAGTGACTTAGTCTAATTCCTTATTTTCCTCCTCTACATCATAGTCTCTGGTACCAAAAGGTATCTTTCCAAAACTGAGGTCCAATCAAATCCTTCATTTACTTTTTATTCATCATAAAGATGCTTCCATACATTTTTACATTTACTTTCTATTCATTATGTTTCCCTTCTCAGTGCCTTTGCCACCCATTTGCCTAAGGCCTACTCGACCTGGAGGAAATGTTACCTATCTAAAAGGATGAGAAAGAGTCATACATCAAGCCCTTTTAATATCAATTTACATACAAGGTGATGTCCCTGCACCTAAAGAGAATTTTGTAAAAATGATGATTGTTCCTTGTTTTGAGTATAGACTGTATGTAGCGAACTAATTTAAACATTTCACATAGATTCATTCATAGAAGCTCATAGTTACTTTGTTAGAGAAGTACTATCTCTACTTGTCTCCTTTTTAAGGGAAGAAAGTAGGCACAAGAAGGTCAGTTAGCTTGCCCAAAGTCTACAGTTTTGTATCAGAGCTGCATTTCAACCCAGAAAGTCTGGCTTTTAATCACTTCTGGACCAACAGTTGTCTGGTGACTGTCAATAGCTACAAACATTTTCCTCTTACCCTGGTTTCCTGTTCTTGCAGTAAGTGGCGCTACCACAGTGCTACAGTCCAACCTGTGCTGGCTTCACAGTGCATCGGATGTGGTGAATGGTCTGTCACATTACTCATTCCAACAACACTTAACTCTGCCAGATGGCACTTCAGTTATATATTGTGGGATATTATGTAATCTGTAAAGATATCTTTCGGAGCCTCTTATGAAAATGTTTAACTACAATTATACCATTTAAGTTTCCAGCACTTTTTCTTTATCCTGCCCTGCTTTCGTAATAAAGTGCATATATTTATTTTTAAAAATCTATAGTTAATAATGACTGTTCACTCTTAGGCTATTAAAATGTCTCATAAAATAGTTTGAGAAGTTAGATACGAGGATTTAATTATTTTTTGCTTGACTTCTCTAAGTAACTATCCTCAATCACACACAAATGGATAATGGTACCTATGGGCCCACATCAATAGCAGAAGGTACTTTAATAAAGAGTTTCTGTCTCCCATTCTGAGTCAAGTTCTTCTTAATAATAAGAGCACTTAATTTGTGCCAAGCATTATTCTAAATTCTTTATTAGGATTACCTACCGCCTTTGCTCTTCAAGGTAATACGAGTGTTAAGAACTTTTTTTTTTTCAATAAAAAACCAAACACCTAGAGATGTTAAGTAACTTGCTCAAGCACATTAAATGGTAAAATCAGAACAAAACTCTGGTCATTTGATCCTAGGGTCTTTATTATTAACCACTGTGCAACAGCTGTCTAGCTACAAATTGTCTGTCCCTGTGCCAGGATTCCTGTATAGACATCTAATAGTACTTACTACTTCACAGAGCTTAATGGGGACAGAAGCAAATTGGAGCATAGCAGTATTCTTTAATTCTGGAGATAAACCAGTTGACTGAAACAGAAGTATCTGTTGAAGTGTATCAGAAAGATAACTGATTTTATAACTAAATGGTGGTTGTACATTTTCAGCTTTAGTTAGAACAAATTTTCTTCCTTTTTAAAAAAGATTTATTATTTATGCATACAAAAGCTGGTTGTAAGCCAGAGATGTGTTGGGGGCGTTGAAAGGATTCACCAGAGACAGAGTGGGGAGAAGAACAGGCAGATCCGCTGAAGTATAATGCTGAGCAGAGCAACAGGCGATGCAGAAGAGGTCTGACGCACCATGTGGGCTTGCTCCCTGGCTGCGAATCAAACCCATGCCACAGAGGCTGCCAACAGCTTCATAGTGCTGAGATTTAACCCCTTGTGCCACCAGGGAGGCCCCACATTTTCTTCTTTGTTCTCAAGTAAATGGAAAGTCAACCATTTGTATCTGTGGTAAGTTTTTCACCAGGGTTAGATAAAACTGGACAACTTATGTTCTCACATAGAATTAAAGTATTCTTTTCAACGTTTTCTATTTTGAGGACAGAAATGAGGCTCACCCACAATTTCATCTTGGGTTCTGTTATGGGGTTTGTGATGATTATATGAGCTGTGTTCCTCTCCTTTTCCTTGGTCTCTGTTAAGAGTTGCACGCACAGCTTTACACAGACCTAGTTATAGCATAGGGACTGACAACAGACTGGCATCAGTCACTGTGTGTGTTGGTGAGGCAGGTTGAGAATGATTAACTTCATAAATTTAATTCAAATTTTCATTGTAAACTTTCTAAAACTAAAAAAAAATCAATAAATACTACTCTTATTTATATTTTGAATGAATGAATCAGAATGTTTCTCTGATTCAGTATTAGTGTGAATATCTTATATTTGGTTAATTTTTCCCAACTTACTTTCACAAAGATCTCATTTAATCCTCAAAAATGTCATCAGAGTTTTTCAGCCAAGATTTGAAATCAAGGTTTTAACCTGCAAACCAGAGTTCTTTTTACTATGTAATCATTAATTGATCATTTCATTTATGCAACATTCGTGTATGGAATAATTACTATCTATAAGATAGACTACTGAACAAAATAGCTAAAACCCCTGTCTTCACAGGGCTTGTATTTTACTTGGAGGGTTGGGCAAGAGGAAAAATAGATGATACATGATGAGTGTTAGAAATAAAATTTATAGAGTATATTGGAGAAAATATTGCAGTATCAATAATTGATGGCCTAGTTATTTATATCTAGATATGCTTTCTCAAACAGAATATGCTGAGTATTTAATTCTGATTTTTTTAGATAAAGCTAGGAAGTAAATACAAAATGATTAAGTGAATAAATGAAAGGATATGATAGAGACATGAAGGTCATTAGATTTAGGGAAAGGATCTGTAATTTTTGTACTGATTCTGAACTAACTAATGCATTCATTTATTTAGTTAGCAAATGTACTGAGTGACTACTGTGTGCCCCAGTGATAAAAATTAATCAAGAACTGCTTAATCCCTGCTGTCAGAATGCTAACAAATTTATGGGAAAGACAATATAAAACCAAAATGAGTGTTACAATTCTATGATGGGGAAAGTAAGCAATGATCTGAGAGAGGAATATGTTTATCTATCAAAGACTTGAAAAAGCAGGTCGAGTTTGTGAGTAGAAGTGACATTTACATCTTGGGATGAGAAGGGGAGGCAACTGGAAAGGGAGATCGTCTCAGATTTTGTTAGAAATTCTTATACAAAGGTCCTGAAACCGCAGTGACATATTTGATTTTCTCAACTATTGGAATCCATTATCTTTTAAGAGGTTTGGGTTCTCTCTGACTTTAAAAATAAGAAAAACATATTATCTTTCCCAACTCTTCTAGCCTTTGGCCCCTTTATCATATGCCATGAATAAAAATTCCCATTAGACGAGATTGGTCCCACTAGCTACAGTTTAAGTAATAGATCTTCCTGAGTGGCTTTGAACTCCAGCATCAAGTGCAGTGTCTCCAACACTTATGAAAATGTCTGAATTTAAATGCTAATGTTGGGCCTCTGTGGTAGCACAGGGGTTAAAGTTTCCATGCTATCAAGCTACTGCCAGCCACTGCAGCATGAGTTCAATTCCTGGCCAGGGAGCTAACCCACATGTCATAGCAGATCTCTCCTGTCTCATCTGCTTCTCCCCTCAGCAGTGTATTTCAGTCAATCCAGGTGGATTGTTCTGCTCCCCACTCTGTCTCTGGAGCATCCTCTCACCCCCCCCAGCACCTCTGGCCTACACCTCAGTTCTTGTATGAATAAATAAAATAAGCCTTTTTAAAAAATGTTAATATCTGCAAACAGACATGTTGTCTGACTTGAGCTTCCAAAATTCCCAGGTTTTAGTGAGTGTAGAGAAGATTCTAAGAAGAAACAAATGAGAGGCAGTCTGTTAGGCACTTGCCTATTTCTGATAGTATCCTTTACCTTGACCTTCAACATAGATTACCAGGATGTTAAATCAAACAATCATACATGATGACATGTAGCAATATGATTGATTTCTTATGATACTCACCTTTGCAAGTACTTTTGTGACTCAGTGAACTCATTTAAATTACTTGTAGAAAATAAGGAGAGAGAAGCAAGGAAGATTTGATAAAAAAAAAAAATCACTAGAAAATGTTCTGTGTGGGACTGCGTCCTTGCACCAAATGGAGTTTTTATACTTGAGGTAAATTAATTTGATGAGCAAGATTCTGTTAATTTATCACTTGAATAGATTGCAATCTGAACGTGTTGTCCTATCTACTTAATGCATACCTGGAGAGATATGTTTAGTCACAGTTATCTAAATTACAACTTTTTAATGAAGTGTGAGGTTTTCCTACTCTGTTGCTGTTCCATGTCAGGTTACTAAGCATCATTTACCAGTGATCCTGAGGCTAAACTCTCAATAATATGGTCTGTGGTAAAATATCAGGGAGTATGCTTTGCACTAATTTAAATAAATTAAAATTCCTGGTGGTGGCAATATCTTGGACAAATACATTAGGATAATTCTGGATTAATAATTGTGGGAAAGGCTTTCTTGAATAGTGAGTTGGTATATGATTCACCAAAAGTAAAGCTCATGATTATTCTAAGCAGTGATGAGTTATTTTTCCATGTGGAATTTTTTCCTAAGAATTTTCCAAAAGCCAAATTTAGATATTTTTTTAGGCATAGGCTCTGCATTTTTGGGAGAAATTCCCTTGTCTACATCAAACAATTGGTCTTTTTTCTAGCAAGAAATGTGAAAAATAATGCTTTATACAAGAATAATTATGATTATCAATAAATTACTATATAATTAGAAATTATCTTTCACATACATTGATATTTATAGTTGTCTTATAAGGTGGAAGTGATTACTACCATATAGTAAATGTTGAAAATAGAAGTCCAGGAAAGTAAAACAACTAAGAGGAAATGAAGATGACTTACCAAGAAATAGGAATGGTAGAATTCCAACTCAAGACCTCTACTTTATATGCCCCTTCCCATACATGATGTAATATATAAAGACAGCCCAGGATACGTTCTATATATTAATCAGCATTCTCCAAAGAAACAGAACCAACAGGCTGTGGATGGATGGATAGATGATTGGATAGATGGATGGATGGATGGATGGATGGATGGATGGATGGATGGAAGGAAATAGAGAGATACATAGGGAGATACAATGGAGAGAGATAGAGAGATAGATTTATTTTAAGGAATTGGCTGGCTCATTCCTGGAGGTTTGTGCACCCCAAATCTCATGGAATAAACCAGCAGACTTGAGACTCAGGAAAGAATCCAAATGCAGTCTGTCTCTGGCAGAATTCTTTCTTGCTTGTGGGGGAGGTTAGTCTTTTTCTGGTAAGTCTTCAGTTGATTGGATAAAGTCCACCCACATTATGAACATTATGAAAACCAATATGCTTTACACAAAGTCTACTGGTTGAAATATTGATCTCACCCATAAAAACACCCTTAACAAAGCATCTAGAATAATATTTGACCAAATATCTGGGCACTGTAGCTCAGCCAAGTTCACACATTAAATTAGCCTTCAAAAATACCAAGGTGTTTCCAGCCAAAATGTACTAAGGGATATTGGGTGTAATCAGTTAAGTCAGAGATGCCATTAGCAAAGTCAATGATGCAACATTCTAGAGATTTTGCATTCTAGTTATTTTGACTGAATGCTATTGACTGTGGTCCCACTGAGGCTCTTACTCTCTTTTATATCTGCATACTTCAGACTATTTCAGGGTCACTGTGGATTTCATGCACTTGGTTCACACACTTTTCCTACCTGACTTGGTATGGTAAATGAAGCAGAATAATTGCCTCAAATATGCCTAACACTCTAGGAAAGAGTCTCTATAGAGAAAATAGAAAAAATAAAAAACAGCCTGTATTTCTCGTTTCCTGTATATAGCTATTGTTTGTCTCACAAGGGTAAAGTAGAAATTAGTTCAGTTTTGCAAATGAAGAAACAAAGACGCAGAGAGGTTAATAGACCAGTATCTACAGAAATAGAATGGAGTGCTGATGAGTCTCACACAAATTTGTCTTTGGTGTACATGTCATTTTCATTTTGTTATATGTACCAGGAATTCTTGTACATTCCCAAAGAAGTAGACTGGGAGCTTTCTTGATGATTTACATGTTACAATTCCTCTTTAATCTGTAATCATAAGTACAGACTGAATTTTCACTGGGAACATTACTGCTTTTCTTGGGACCTTCTATTCTCATGAGACAATTTAATGTAATTATAATAGGGGACTAGACAGTCTGTAGGATGAGTTCTAGGCTTGACATCCTAAATCATGTCACAAGTTATTCATCAGGGTTTATTTTTTATGGAGTACAATAATGCTGTAATATGACCTTTGATTATATAAGCTTTAGAAAATATTATTTCATACATTTAGAAATTACATGTAATGAACTGGAAGCAGCACACTACAAGTGAAAAGTAGTGGGAGTGGGGGCTGGGGAGGTTGAGCCTTGTCTCCTTTATCACTTGATTGTAGGATGGCAGTAGACACGCCTAGTTACCTACTTGACACTTAGTCCCTTTCTCTTCTTTGCTGGAGAGTCTGATTTTATTTGGGTATCTTCCCTCTTACACAAATCTCAGGGAGGGAAGTACCTATATTTATCTCCAGGGTGAATTATTATTAGTTTAGTCCAATTGTGGACATTGTAAAATTTTTGCCAGTGATTGGTTTATATACAATTCTGGCCAATGAACCATGAAAACAGATCTGCAAAAAAGTTTCCTCACTCCAAATAAGGTGCACAGACAACAAATCACCCTTTCTATTCCTATATTATTATTGTACTTGAAATCTAATTATCTATATTTGATCACAAAATGATCAGTCTTAGAATTAATTTGAGGCAGGTGTGGACAAAATAGGGAAATAGAAACTCCCCAATTCCTTGGTGACTCTTCTGAGATACTGGTTAAACCACGTCTAGAGCCATTCTACCTCTAGGCTTTATAATATGTCAGGTTAAGACAATATTCCGTACTGTTTAAGCTGATATAAGTCAGGTTTGTCAGGTTTTCTATTACTTTCAGACAAATGCATTTGAAATGATACAGCGGAGTTAATGGAGAAAAAACAGCACCTTCTTGTGTAGTGATCTCTAAGCTTTATTTTATTTTTGCTTTATTTCTCCAGAACATACTAGACAAATTAAATTTTAGCAAAAAATTTTAAAATACTAGCTACTCCAACTTGAAGTAATAATGTAAGGACCAACATTCCAGTATTAAAACTCATGAGGGCAAGTCGTTTAAAGTCTCTGGTGTTCAGTTAACTGTAAATGAAAGTGGTTTTCGGATCTATTAGCAATTTATTGTAAATGGATATAAAACTCTTTGGTGTGGTGTTGGACATGTTATAACCTCTGAATAAAGGCTTATTCTCAATAATTATTTGTTAACAGTTCATTTGTACTGTTACTATTTTTGATTCAAAAAATCTTTTTTTTTCTTTTATTTTTTTTTTCTTTTTTTTATTTATACATACAAGCTGGGGTACAAGCCAGAGCTGTGGGGCGGCGAGAGGGTTCACCAGAGACAGAGCGGGTAGCAGAACTGGCAGATCAGAAATACACTGCTGAGGGGAGCAGCGGGCGAGGCAGGAGAGGTCTGCCGCACCATGTGGGATTCTCCCCGGCTGGGCGTCGAACTCGCGCCACCGCTGCCGACAGCTCCACAGCGCAGCGCTTAACCGCTGCGCCACCGGGGAGGCCCTGATTCAAAAAATCTTTTTAAAAGTTTCGTTTTGTACTTTGATTTTCTATAGAATGCAAATAAAAACTTTATATTTCATTTAATTTTCACACAACCCTTAAAAACTCATAAAGTTTATAGATTTTCTTCAAATGACACTATAAATTAGTAGAATCTGAGACTTCTAACTTCTGGTGCTCTCTTTAATACAATAATTCAGACTTCCCATGCAACAGAATCAAAGGAAGGACTGACTGCTAAGGGTTATGCTAGCAAAGTGTATGACAAATTAAAAACTAGACAGATGATCATGGAGGAAGAAATAGATGACCTCCATAAAGTGATTGCAGGAACCAAATTTAGAATCGTAAAGCAATAAAAATATATACCTACAATCTATTTGGAGAATCACTGTATTATTGGAAAGCACATGTATGAGGCTTAGAAAAGATTATATTCTGTTAACTAAAAACAACAGTGTACAATATGATATTCTCCAAGTACTGATTTTGTCAGTAGCAAATTACTGTGAGCTCAGTTGATATTGTCCATATAGTTATTGTCAATGAATTATGTGCATGGTCTACTAAAATGGAATCACCTGCAAGTAATAGAAAACTAAGTCCATTAATTTTATATTTGTCTTCAATAATAAACTGATGTTATAACACTGAGGACAATATTTTGGACTAAGTAAAAAAATCAGTTTCATCCATTAAATAACTTTTATGAATATCATCAAATATAAGGTCATTGGCTTGGGGAAATAAGTTTGCTTCTTTATCTAGAAATCTATGAATATTATTTCCTTTTTAAAATAAATTTATTTTAGCATATATTTAAATTTTAGACATTTAGAAAAATTTTAGAAAAATTGCAGATATATCAGGGAGTTCCCATAAACTCCCATGCCAGATTTCCTTTTAATTATGTGACATTTAGTACACCTTTTAATATCTAACCATTAGTTAGCCAATGTTGATATATTTTTATTAATTAAAATCCTTTATTCAGATTCCCTTGATTTTTACTGAATGTCCTTTTTTGTTTTAGGATATAAGCCCAGATTTCATATTATATCTACTTGTCATATCTCTCCAAGCTTCTCTTGACAGTTTTTCAAAGTGTTTTTGTTTTTGATGACTTTGACAGTTTTGAGGCAAACAGATCAGGTGTTTTTTAGAATATCATCTGTTGGGACTTATGTAATTTCTTATGTTTTTTTATGACTAGATGATGACTTTGGGATTTTGAAGGAAGAACACAGTGCTAAAGTACTAGCATGGACTCATGGATATTTAGTTTAAACTCTGGGTTATAATTCAATAAAACTTGATTTCGTTGCTCAAATTGTTCCAGCTTTAGCCATTAGGTGCTCTTTCACTAAACTCCTGTGTCCCTTTAATGTATACCCATGGATTTTTATTACCCATCCCTATTTTGTGCACTACAAGGTGCTCCAGGCTCATCCTGTATATTTCTTGCTCCAGGACCAGAATCAGCCATTTCTACAAGGAACTCTGATACCTTTTATTAAAGAATGGTTTTAAAAACCAAGATTAGAGCAGTGTGTGTGTGTGTTGTGCTACTGGATTGTCACTGGTTCTAGTTCCACTGAGCAGATAGAGCAGGGGCATATATATTTGCATGTACAGAAGGTATGGAATAAACTAAATAAAACAAAAATACATGTTTAGACTGTAAGATCAAATGAGTGGTTATCAGAAGGGAGGGGGGCAGAGGCAGGTAGGTACATAGGATAAAAAGGATCCACTTTTAGTGGTGAAAACCCACATAGATGTGGGTTTATAATGGAACACATCTGAAACTTATATAATGTTGTAGTATAATGTTACTTAATTTAAAAATGTAAAAAAAAAAAATTATAGTCCCAAGTATTGCCTTGTACCTTTAGAAGAAACCACGGATGTTGACAGCTGGGTTCAGTTTTCTGATGATACTTCCACTTGTATATTTTCTTTGCAATTTTATAATCAAAAACATTACTTAAATGAGAAAACTTTGAAATACATAACTTCAACAATATGAAAACATTTTTATGTATATTTCATTTGAATTCACAGAGAATCTTAAGGAATTGAAAGGACAAATTCTGTCACTTTTGCTTTACAAATTGAGATTTAATCAATGTCATATTCATAGGACTTTAAAATACCAGAGCAAAAAAACAGAGCCCAGATCTTTGTCTTCCCGTGCAATTATAATTTTGACAGCATCTTTCTGTCATCATCAAATGGAATATATACATTTTTTATTTTTTCATAATGAACTGAATGACAAAAGCAGTACTCCTAATCAGCAGTGCAAGATTGACTGTCAATGTGTAGTAATTAGAGTTTTGTACAAAAAGTAAGCTATAAGAGAAAAAAATGTCCTATGATAGACTGATGATTCTTAAAAGTGGCAAATAGCTAGATGTTATTATACATATTTCATAATATACACAAATTTTACAAAACCTTAAAATGAAAAAATTTAAATAAGATGCATTTTAGTAAAACAAAATATTTTTAAAAGCTGTTCATTATCATTTTTACACCCAGTTCTGTGGCAGTATATATTTTTCCTAGGTCAGCCATTATAAAAGACCACAAATTGGGTGACTTAAATGAAATTTATTCTTTCATAATTATGAAAACCAGTAGTCTGAAATCAAGATATTAGATTTGGTTTCTTCTGAAGCTCTGAAGGAGAATCTATCTGTTCTATGCCTCTCTTAAATTCTGGTGAATTAAGATTAGGCAACAGCTAGCAATTCTTGTCCTATACATGCATCATTCCAATTTCTAACTCCATTTTGACATGGTTTCTCCATTGTGTCTCTTTACTCCTTTCTGTCTCATATGAGCATTCATGATTGGATTTAGTGTCCACCTTAAGTCTAATAGGATTTCATCTCCAAGTACAAAGACCCTTTTACAAATAAGACCATAGTCACAGGTATCAAAGATTGGGACTTGCGCATTTCATTTTGAGGCTATCATTGAAGTCTACTGAAGGTATGTAGCTTAGATATTAGAATTCTGATGTTTCAGATATAACATCATTTAATTTTGGTAGTTGTATGATTCTATTGAAATTTATAAAGCCAATGCGGGTGTGATAAATAAAAGGTCTCCCTTGCTTGTTAGGAAAAGAGCTTAAGTGTGTTGAAAATAATTTGATATGTTATAGGAAATATATTTTATAACTTTCCACTACATAAAAATGTAAATTTTACAGTTATTATAATCATATTCATTATGGCTTATTACTGGAATAGCAGTTTTCCAGTTATTTCCCGCATGTGATAGCCTCTGTTTGATTACTGTCTTTAATTCAAAAGATTGATAGAAACATGTTTTTAAGATAAAAATAGTGGATATTTTTACTTCATTTATTACTTTTCAGATCGTGGAAGGAAGATGTTTGGTATATAGCTCTAAAATCCTTTTATTCTTATGTACTGTCTCTTTAATCTTCAAATTTATATCTACTATTACATATTCTTGGGAATACCAAAATATAGATGACAAATTAGTAAGCAAAGTAACCAATCTTGTTTATCCAAGTTTTTTTAATTTGATAGTTTTTCTAATTTGATACCTTTGTGATATTAAAAGATATTTCTATTTTTCTTTCCCAAGAACATGGTGAGAAAATAAGCCAATCATCTTCAAACACATCAACAATGTTTAAAAAAAATTATTTATATGAGCTTTATAAATATTTTTAAATTCCTTGAATATTGACCTGTTGAAACTAATTGTATATCTCTGGGACTTTTCTCAAAGGAAAATCATGACTTCTATGTTATTCTTTCTGGCACTTTATGTAGCTGAATATATTATTTTAAAATTTAAGATCTAAAACATTAAACCTCTCAAAAATTATACGGTTGATTGGTTTTATTTAGTAAGTCTTTCCAAATTTGATCCTCACCTAAAAAGCTAAATACAAAAATTTTATTTTTGATCGTTATGATAAACTTTTTTTATTTTAATTGACAATAAAATTGGGTATTGGTCCTTTAAAATAATTTACAACTTGTAAAATTCCAAATAATCTTCTCAATTGGAGAGGCAGATTAGTTATAGATGTCTTCTTTTAAGAATCAAATGCTTTGAGAAACTTGAAAAACATTATGTAATTAATACCTTAACTTGATTTAGTGATTTGTTTTATTGGATTAGCTCTAGCAGAGAACAGAACCTCAAGAGAATAACATGAATGATAGGTTAGGTTTAGATGAAGGATTATGCTGTCTGTGGCATCACCTTTTATTTTATGGGTTTTGCTATAATTATTTAATAAGTAGTTCTAAATCTACTAATACTTTTTCACAATCTTCTGGACTTACTGGCATTAAGGGGTACCTGGTAACATGTATTATGCTACCTGGTAGCATGTATTAGCATGTAGGTGACTTTTAAGAAACTGCCTGCCTCTTTTAGGATTGGTGACATAAAAATAATAAAAAGAGGTACCTGCTTTATAGAGGAGTTAATATATTTATTACTAATAATATTTGATAATTGAGGTGGAATGGACATGTCTTATATTTGCAAATAAATATTTAAAATCAGTCATTCAGCAAATATGATAACAATCTGTTTTTGACATGTGATGCAGGGGGGAGTGCAAAGCATGTTAGAGGACTACAGGTGGTAGGTATGACGTGGTATGAGGTGTGAACCTATTCCTCTAAATCATATACAGTGTTGTATGCAAACCTTACCTCAATAAAAAAAATCTTGATTAAAAAAAGATTAAAGTTAATGAGAGAGTGTGTATGTATGTTTATGTAGATCTCATACTATCTGAAGTGAATTCCTTCTTGTTGGTTGATGAAAAAAAATTATATAAAGTACAGAATGTCTTTGGTATTCACACATTTAATATTTGAGAGTTTTGAGCAGTAAGTAACTATCCTAACAATGTACAGCATAATAATTTATGGTGTCGGGAGCGCGCCCGGGCCGCACCACCCAGCCGA
>PVIJ01003606.1:20481-131894 GCA_004024925.1 Scalopus aquaticus
CCATTGGCCAGCAGGGATTGACCTTTGTACGGATTGGTTGTTTGTGCTTCTCCTTTTGCTGATTGGCTCGCTAAATGTATAAATGTAGAGGGAGCCCGGAGGGCGGGGAAAAGAAGGAGAAGAAGAATAGAAGAATAAAGCTGCAGGTTTGCTGAAAGATTGCTGCCCCGTGTCGTCCTTGCTGGTCAAGCGCGCGACATTATGGTTTTTCTGAGATCACTTTAAGCAATGCATATTAAGAGATAGTCACCTTGTCTCTAAGCTAAGAAATCATCAATTTTCTAATCATGATCTCAAACGCATTTTATTAGATGCATGAATGGTATAAAGGATTCACAAGCAACTTATGGTATCCCCTAAATATCAAGATAAGTCTAAATTTATTAAAAGATAAAACATCATGTTTAACTATAGTTTATAAGAGGCTTATGCTCTATATAGCCCATATCAGTTTAACTCTCTTATGTACTTCCTTACGGATTATTTGAGCAATGAAAGGGTGGGTGAGCAATGTAGGATAAATTTCAATGGTGTCAATCCAACAAAAAACATGATTGTATTAGATCAATTTTTAGGAGTTGTGTTTTCTTTTATTTTGAGATTTCAAGAGATGCAAATCTAAAAAGGGTCTCCCCTTTTTAGTTTCAAAGTGAGTTAAAATCTTTTATTTCACATTGTGCACCTACATACACTTAGGCAAGGTTGGTGTTGGGCTTTCTTTGTTGGAAAATATTTGATTTTCTGATTTTCCCTGTAGACATAAATAGACATGGTGTTATCCTCAGAGTAAGATGAGTTGACTGAAGAGTTTCTGGTGATACCCTAATAAGAGACTGTATTGCATTGGTTTAGAATCCTGTCTATTTTTTTTTTATTAGTGTGTTTTAATGTTCTTTTTAGATGGAAGCCTGGTAATTTGGTTCCTATCTGATGTATTAATGAGATTTTTCAATGTACTTGTAAGTGTTTGGGAAAGCAGATAATAGTCATCTGTGTCATCCTCCGTAATTAATTCACTAGTGCTCACTTCCACTCATTGATAATTTCTTCTCTTTGTCATTTTATTTTATCAGAAAGGAGTGGTATAGCACCAAATTAAAATTATAAGCATTACTGGAACTGACTTAGCAATTCAAATGTTTTTCAGAAATATTTTCTTAAATTTATTTTGCTCCCTCTATTCCTTGATATGCTTTAACACTCTCCTGTTAACGATTTTCCCTTTTTTTCATTTTTGAATCTCTTAACTTCCTTGTAAATCTCATTAGGTTGTTCAAATTAGGCTCAAAATCACTTATTTTGTATTAATAATTCTTAGGTGAATCCACCTGGGTAATAAATGAATTTTGTCCTATTCTGTTGACAAGCATTTTGTTCCACTTGTTCAGGTATGCATATATTTACCAGAGGGCAATAATTCATTTCAGTTTAAATTTTTTCTCTGACAAATGACTTCAAAGTCACCCAAAGTATCAAATTTACCAAAATGATTAAAACTTTTCTTTAAACTGTGATGGAAAAATAGAGTTCTGTGAAAGACACTGTCAATAGATTATATCCACCTGAGTATTCAAAATCATATTTCAGTCTTTCTTACAGAATGGCGGATATTGACTCTTCTATTTATAATGATTTTCTTTAGCTGGAAGGTCAACTTCTTGAAGAAGAACTTGAGGTAAATAAGCCCTTCACAAATAAGACCTAGGAGGCTTCATCACTGTTGGAGTCCATTCCAAAGGGACACACATTATGGTTTTGAGAACATTCTTCTTGTTATTCTGAAATATGCTTTTCTTTCAAAGCAGAAAAAGACAAGACATGCTGACATTCAAGGTAGTACATTCTTTTCTCAGCTATAGGATGGTATCTTTGACATCTCTCACTTAAGATTTTTCATTTTCAAAATCTAAAACTAACAACTATTTTAGTCCAGGTAATTTTTCATCCATGTAGAAATGTTGGTTATTACATGGTGTGGCACAGTTACAAATGGCTTGGCATTTGCCACTCTCTGGCAAGTTTTTAATCCTTCTTTTTCTTTTTTTATGCAGAGAAGACTGGAGTATAGGCCAGAGGTGTGGGGGTGAGAGGGTTCACCAGAGACAGAGTGGGGAGCAGAACAGGCAGATCTGCTGAAATACACTGCTGAGGGGAGCAGTGGGCGAGGCAGGCGCGTCCTGCTGTGCCATATGTGGCTCCCTGACTGGGGATTGAACTCAGGCTGCTAAGGTAATAATGTGATAGTGCTGAGACTTAACCCATTTTTGTTCTTTTTGGCTTCAAGTCTAACCTGAAATGACTATTTTTTTTTAAGGCCCCCTTCTTTGACCATCCTCTGCTTTGGCCTCCACCTCTGCTGCATTCCTCCTTCCCATATTTCAAGGCTGTGCCAGGATGCTGGTGTGGTCCCTGCCTGCCAAGATGGTAGTTCCATCCCCTGTCTCTTGCCATTTCTGTGACCTCATTTGAAGTTCTCCATGGTGCTTGCCAGTGGCTAGCCAGAGCACTTTTTTATTTGAACATGCTAACCACACTCCTGCAGTCTTCCTTTTCCAGGTAGCGTCCCATAACACCTTAAAATAACTTGATTAAAAAGGTATTGCAGAGTAGTCACCTTGTCATATTCAGTCCCTACTATAGTTGTTTTTTTTTTTTTGGCTCCTTCAATAAATTCTATAAATATTTGTCAAGTACTTACATTCGGCGGGTGATGGTAACATGTAATAACACCACCCTCAAGATAACAGGCTACTAAATAGGTTTAAGGCAAAAACTGACAATTTCTTTAAGTTGCCATCTATCTTTAACTTTACATAGTGAAAATAATAAAATTTAATTAAAGAACAATATATTCATATAGTCTAAAACAATGTGATATTTACAAAATTGGTATTTCTCCAGAGGGAAAAAAATGCACATGAGATGTTTGAGAATAAGCAGAGCCAGCAAAAAAAAACTCGTCTTTTTATCTGTGAAGGACGATAAATCCCATTTTTGTAAAAACAGAGAAAGTGGAATGGAGGGAGATATGGATTTGAACTTGGCTCTACAGCAGCTTTATTATAGTTCTTAGAATGTTACTTCTATTGTGTACACACAGTCATAGAGTATTATATTTTGCCCTCTGATATTCAAATCTAACCCACTTTTTACATTTTAATAGTAGGAAATGATTCAATATTTTTGAATCAGAATTCATTTTACTTGGCATTATGTTATTGGAATTTACATTATCCCAGTGTTATCTGGCAGTTTATTTTTTAGATCAAAAGCTTAGATAAATTTGATTTAATATGGTCTATCTTAATTGTTTGCATTGGCGACATGGAAGGGCAGGAGAGACACGTGAAAACTGGCAGAAAGATGGTGGGAAAAATTAAAAATGTAAGGAAGAAAGGAAAAAATCAACACCAATTCCACCACCCAGAAATAAACATTGATGCAACCCTAAAAATGTCTTGTTAATATGAATACTATTATAGCTACCATTTTATGGGTAAAGATGTTAACCCTTAGATGAGCTAACTAACTTATACAGTAGTTCCCAGGTGTTAATTGCAGAGATGTGATTTGAACCTGTCTACTTAAACTCAAAGATTTGTTTTTAGCCAGTGTAGATAATTGTTCCTGTAAATTATGATTTCTAATGAAATATATATATATATATATATATATATATATATATATATATATATATTACATACATACATTTCAGCCAGCAATTCATTTGTGGTTATTTAGATTGTTTCATTTATTTTCTTATACAATGATACAGTAAACACTGAATGTTCCAGTTGATATAGAACACTACCTAGAAATTAAAAGTCTTGCTCAACTGGCACTTTATAAACTACCTTCCAGAATTATTTTCCTCTAAACACTAAAAGCAGAGAAAATGTTAAAATGGACTCCAGTACATAACATCAGTCAGCTTCAATGTAGATCATCATTTGAGAACTCTTGTTTCATCTTTGCTGATCCTGATTTTGTTTATTATAAATATTCACATGACAATCCAGATAATAGATCTTTTCACCCACAGTGTGCATCTCTAACAGAAAAGAATTGGAGTCTGTAATGATTTTCTGTTTCTTTCTTGCAATTTGTGTTGAAGTAATAAGATTTTTTTTTCAAAAACTTTCTATGATCTAGATTTGATTAAATAAACCTATTGTTTCATCTTTTCTCCCCCCCCCCCATTGCTCTCCTATAAGCTGATGGTTAACTCTACAGATGTGGTGAGATTTAGGTTCAGTTGGGGAGGGGAGAGGAATACTTCACTGATGATGGCTGTGCACCATTTGGGAAAGTACACAAAATGGTCACCTAATATCACTGAAGAAAAGACAGAGCATTGGATTCAGGCACATGTCATTTAGTCTGTCTTCCTTCTTTTCTTCCCTTTCCTCTTTTTCAAATCTCCAATCTGATAGCCTAAAATAAATAACTCACTATTGTCTTCTATTTTCATAGTTACGAATGATATTTTCCCACAAGTTTTTTGGCCTTTGAACTGCCTTTATAAATTGCCTCTCTATCTTTTGTTCTTTACCCCTTTGCCATTGTGGAAGAACAAACAATTTTTGTGACATTTTAATGTTCTTAGATTAGGGATGTGTTTGATATTTTACACAAAACATTTTTAAGAAACAGTGATTTAAAAATTGTTCCTAATCTAGTGAAAAAACACATTTCTAACATACAATCTGAATTAATTATAGCTCATAGTCAGTGGTTAAGCTGTTACAAAACTGGTAGGCATCTTCAATCTCGAAGGCAAAAAATGTTTCAGAAATTTAAGGAAAAACAGCTTTCTACACAGAATATTTTAATAAATACTGTTTTCTGCAAAAAAAAACCCTGCAGGACCAAAGTTATATATTAGTAGTTCTTTGATTTTTTTAATCAAATATGACTATAAGAAAGATAATTGCTCTTTTTTTTTTTTTTTGTAAAACACTTTAAGCAAGAAATTCAACTTTATAATGAAAGGATGCAAAATTAGGTATAAGTATAATTAAAGTAGTGTGACAAATGTACCTAAATATTTGCTGTTTTTTTCCAGTAAAAGGTAAGGGATAATCTTTTGGTGTTTTTTAAAAACACTTAATGTCAGCAGATTTTTGGCTTTTCTTTCTAACTTCAAGTTTCTCATTAACTCTTGAAATCTGTGACCAATGACATTAACTGCAATTTTATCAAAAGCAAAATTTGTCGTTTGACTCTCAGTATATTTTATTTTCACATATTTTTCTTTTTTTTTTTCATGTCTTATCGATACTAGACTTTTCTGTTTCCTAAGGACTGGAAACATTTTCCCTAAGTTATTTGCCTTTTGCCTTATTTACATTATGTTATATTTGTAGTAATTTTTAAATTATCTGAAATAATTTAAAATGTATCAGTACAGTCAATTTTCAGATTAGAATCTCTTGGGCTTCTGACCAAAATGTTTTTGTTAGCTGGTGAATACATAACCTGGTTTTATATGTGTTCTGTTTAAAAGCACCTTATTTAATATATAGTATTGGTTCATTAACATTGAACTCAAGACCAACACATAACTTGTATAAACTTGAGTTTCTATGGTAGAAGCTAAAATAACATTTTTTCTGATTGTGCACAGCAGCCTTCTTGTGCTTAGGGACACTAGATAGCACTTTATTGCTGTGCTCCAGAACCATTTCAAAGAACAAAATCACCAACAAAGCATACAAAAATGTGGCACTCAGGACTACATAGGGACACTTGTATAAAGCATAGGAGGTGATCAGGAAGGCAAAGGCTTGCTCTGCTCCAACTTGGCTAGAAATGTGCTCTCAAGGAACGCCCACATGCTCTGTGTGCATTCACATAGCCACAGATGACTTTGCAAGCACCACAGTATCAATTTGGAGGTTGCAAATCAACTTATGATAAGGCTAATTCATAAATTTAGAATCTGCAAATAATGAAGATTGACTATTCCTTTTTAACTTTTCCCTTGCTTTTCTATGTCACCAATGTTTCAAAGCTGTCTTAGAACAATTCCTATATTGTTCTAATGTCATTGACCTATATTGCATTAAAAATAAACACATTCATTTCATCAAATGCAACTAAAATAATATGCAAAAGATATTATTTTCTGCAATAAAATAGTATACTGTAGATTTTTAATATTTAAAAATTAAAGTGACAACATCAAACCTTAATCTGATGTCAGGTTAAGAATTCATTACCATACTTTCTTCCAATCAATAGCAAAACTTATATTTTATATAATTTTCAGTATTTTTGTTGGAATTAATATTCTTCTACCTGGAGTACATTTGAATACATGTGAATTAAGTTTACAAATTAGGTTATTGGATAGTCTCCTAAATATGTAGTGTTTAATATATGGGATTTAATTACTGGAAGTTGGCAACAGCCTGCCTCGAACATAAGCCATTATGAAATATTCTTAATGGGAAACTAAGGTTTATTCTGAAACTCTTGTTACTGACTTAGAAACTTCCTTTTGAGTTAAGGGAATATCCTTAATGGTGAAGGATTATGTCAGTGATTTTTAGAATATTACTCTGAGAGATTATTTTCTTAAATATGTGCCTAATTTATATTAGTTAATATAATTTACCTACAACATTTTTTTAATACATTCTTTTTTTTTTTTTAAAGATTTATTTATACATACAAGCTGGGGTACAGGCCAGAGGTGTGGGGCGGCGAGAGGGTTCACCAGAGACAGTGGGGAGCAGAACGGGCAGATCAGAAATACACTGCTGAGGGGAGCAGCGGGCGAGGCAGGAGAGGTCTGTCGCACCATGTGGGATTCTCCCGGGCTGGGCGTGTAACCCGCATCGCGCGCTGCCAACAGCTCCACAGCGCAACGCTCAACTGCTGCGCCACCAGGGAGGCCCTTACCTAAAATATTTCTAATGTTTTTAACTTTTGTGAATTAAACATATGTATACAGTCATTTTCACAACACTCTGATTGAAAAAGAAAATTATTTCTACTAATTAAATGAGGAAACTGGAGTTCAGGGTATTAAAGAACCTACCTGTCAAGTAATTTGCCCAAGATCACACAGCAAGTAAATTCTGAAACAAATGCTCATCTCTTCACTCTTTGCACTATCAACTCTAGATCTATTAAATAATTTTAGGTCCTCTAAATTTGGCATATTCTCACCCACTTCTTGGTCTTTACATATGCTAGCCCAGTTCTGAAACAATCTTATCTTCCTCCACCTTCCTTGTTTAATGAACTTTCACTCACCCTTTACTTTTGTACTCAAGCATAATCTTTTAGTCTGCAAGAGGTATCTCTCAAATGCAATCATGAACAATCAGCATATCCCTGTTACAGTGTTTTCTGTATGTTATATTATGCTCCTATGTTTGCTGCCTCTTTTATTTTTGTATGTACAATTGGTGAGGTAAGAGATTGTCTTGTTCACTGTTTTATTTTCAGTCCCTAGGTCACTGATTGGCATATAATGAACCCATTTGATTTGAAACATTGATCGCTTAATATACATTTCCAAATGTTGAATAAAGCAACATATTTCTTGATACCACAGATGTAAGCATTTTGATAATTTCTGAGATAATGCATTTCCTGAAACTGTCATAATCAACTTATAAGAAGTTGCCAGAGAGGAGGAATTATTCTGAAAATAAGTCTTCCTATTGCTATTTATTAAGTTACACTTGCAGGATAAATGGCAGAAAAAAATATGTATCTAAGAGGAAAACATAGTGAAAAATAAGATGAATTTTCATTAAAAGGCTAGAAAGCCGTAAGGACTAATGAGAAAAATAGAAAAAAATTTATCTAACGTATATATTGACAGTGATAACACAGGGTTATTCATAAAATTTCAGTTATTGGAAAACATCCATCTAATCATACAACTAATATCTCTTCTACTAAAAAATTGATTTACTTTTTAACTCATATTAAGATATTTTCATGGATATATCATATAGATACCCAGGCTCTTCATTGGGAAATTGTATTGGTTTACTTATATTATCAAGAGCATTTGCTAAATGCTTTTGTGCTTGAGGTAGCACAAGGGAAGGATATCAACTGAAATGAATGTGATAGACAAAGGTTCTCTTCTCAAAGAACTTTATTACAAAATCACACACCCTGGAACATAATAATCAACTGCTCATTATAACTAATAATTTCCAAACCCAATCCATTGTCAACACATTTCAAGCAAAATTAAATACAATTGAAATACAACCCTTGATTATGTGATAACTGCCTTCCATGCCACTAAAAATGAATGCAAATCAGCTAAGGGATGTATTCATTGTTATCTATCAGTGCTGTAGGTAGAGAAAATTCTTATTTGTCCTGACCTCTGTGGCATGTTGATATCACTGACCAAACACCTATATGAGCAGTGCTCTTTTGTGCAAGAAAGAACAGAAGCAATTTAATTTGCCCTTAGGCAACTCTCATTGTCTTCATTCATGTTCCCTCTCTTGGCACTTATTACTTATCTTGGTACTACTATTAACTTCTTTGTCACTTGAGGAATACAGAAATTTAACAACTTATGTGACCTACCTCATTTGTAAAATACAACTAATCTACTTACTGTGGCAATGATTGGAATTCCTAATAACACCAGGTAACTAATTTCTTTGCATCACTAGAATCAATTTTGTCACAAACTTGGAAGCTAGACATGGATTACATAAAATGTCTCTTGTAATATATAAACACCTACACATATTTCATGCTACTGGGCAGAATAAAAACTAGCTTAGGTATATTGTTTTGGGGTCCTTGCAGAAACCTTCTACTTTTCCATACCTTTAGCCAAATATTTGGCATTAAATAATCAGATTAAATATAAATATAGTGAACTAGAGATCTAGGTAATTGTTTTTCCTGCTTTAAAATTATTTGTTAGATTTTTATCTCTAGAGGTCTGTTTAATAAAAAATGTATAAATACTTGTAGCAAACACTCGTAGTTCTCTTCTACATGTCAATATAATGACAGGAGCTAGAACATTAATTTTTCATTTACTTACCCTCCCTTGCAGCTAAGGGTAACATTGTAATAATAATTCTGGTCATAGAAATGTTAGCAGAAGACTGAGGGTATTTTAAATGGTTTTACTTTCCTAATAAAAGAAGTAGAGGCTACTGATATTGTTCCTTTTCCATGTTGTGGAAAAAGACCAAACTAAAAGTGGAGAGTAAGGAACTGACTTTGTTGAGCTTTAAAATTAATGCCAACATCTTCACTCTTTCATAATTCAGTTAACATGAGAAAAAGTAAACATTTAAATCAATGTAAGTGGATTTATTTTAACTAATTGTATTCTTGAAACAAGATCAAAATGTACACATACACATGCAATTTTATATATACACATATACATATGCTAATGAAGCAAGAAGTTTGATGGTAGTGTGCAAAAAATTCAATTGTATGAAAGCAGTTTTGTGTTACTATGAAATTAGTGAAAATCACTCTTTTAGCAAAAATAGTATAATTGTAAAGATTAAGAAACATTAGATAATATTTGAATGTTGGAAGTCAAGGCTATTCATTATTCTTTGAGAAGAATTTAAATTCCATGTTGAATTTGCATTTTTAATCCTTATCTACTTATTCCAAGCAACATGAAAAATTCAGTTTCTAATCAGTAACACAATTGGCAATTGTCTGATCGCAGTTTCATTGTTATTGTCCTTCCTTTTTTTTTTTAATGTTTTACAGCTGTGATAGTTGAATAGCTATCCCAATTATGTTGGAATATGGCTGACAGCAGCTAGAGATTAGAGTTCAGTCTGAGCACAACTAGGATCTCGTATAACATAAAGCAGAGATATAGGTCAAATGCAAATAAGTCAGTAAAGGCAAGCATATAATTTATATGCGGGGAGGAAGGATCACATCTGATTTACTTACCAATATATCACAAGCACCTACTACAATGCTTGGCACATATAGCTACTGATCAATAGTTACTGAATTTCCAATTAAAAAAAAAGTCAGAATGTTTAATATCATATGCAACAATTAATTTAAAATGTATTAAATATTTGAATGTAAGACCTAAAACTGTAAGATGCATAGAACTATATATATAACTCCTTGATGTTAAACTTACAATGTTGTGTTGGGTTCCCAACTCCAGGGCAAGGTAAACATAAGTAAAAATGAACAAATGAGACTACATGAACTAAAAAAACCTTTTACACAGTGAAGGAAACTACCATCAAAATGAAGACATCCTGCTGAATGGGAGAAGATATTGGTACCTCATACATTCAGCAAGGGAATGCTAGAAAAAATACAAAACCCATACCAATTCAGCAACCAAAAACCAAAATAGTCTGATTAAAACATGGTTAGAGAAACTCAATAGATGTTTCTCCAAATAATTATGTGTACAATAAGCATATGAAAAGATGTTCATCATTTCTTATCATTAAAAAATGCAAATAAAAATGAGATATCATCTCAAACTTGTGAGAATAGCTACTATCAAAAGACAAGAAACAACAAATGCTTGGAGAGAAATGAAACCTCCTACACAGTTGATGAAATTATAAATTGGTACAGCCACTATCAGAAGACAATTAAAAATAGGGCCTCCCTGTTGGTGCAGGAGTTAAAGTCTCAGTGCTATCAAGCTATCCCAGCCACTGCAGCATTAGTTCCATGCCTGCCAGGGAGCTGACCCACATGGCACAGCAGATCTCTCCTATCTTGCCCTCTGCTCCTTTCAGCAGTGTATTTCAATTGATCCATCTGTTCTGCTCCCCACTTTGTCTCTGGTGAACCCTCTCATCATCCCACACCTCTGGCCTGCACCCCAGCTTGTATACAAAAATAAATAAATCATTTAAATAAATAAATAAATCATTAAAAAACAATGAAAATAAAAATCCCACAATCCTGCTATTATACTTTTGCCTATTTACCCCAAAATACAAAAACATGAATTCAAAGAGATACATGGACCCACATGTTTATTGCAAGAGCTGGCAAGAGCTTAAGTGCCCATCTACAGAAGGTCAGATAAAGAAAGATGTGGTATATATACACAATGGGATAATACTCAGCTATCAAAAACGATGAAATCCTGGCATTTACAGTAACATAGATGAACCTACTTAATGAAATAAATCAGGCAAAAGAAGACAAACCCTGTATGATTTCACAGATATATGGTATATAGAGAAACCAAATGAATGAATGAATTAAATAATACAAAAAATAAACTTTTAGACTGCAAGACCAGTCAGTTTACCAGAAGGAAAGGGGTGCTGGGAATAGGTAATAGGTTCAAAAGGGACAATTATGTTATTAAGGAATTTGGTCTTTAGTGTTGAATTTAATGTAGTATATACAGCTGTTGATCTATATAGCAATGTGCTTCTGAAACATACGATGTCATAAAGCAATATTACTTCAATTGAAAAAAATAAAATAAAGCAGCTATATAGTTGGAAATGTGACAATATTAATCCCATTTTTTCCTCTCATTCCTATATGGTGTTTGCTTATCTTGTAAATGTGTGTCCACTTTTTCTATACTTATCATATATTGAGCCCTCACTGAGTTCAACCTTGACATGGTGCTTTACTTTCATATTTAAAGTAATAGAGAAATCCCATGAGGTGTTATTGTTATTCCCACTTTACAGAAGAGGAGTAGAAGGGCAAATAGGTAGGTAATTTACCCAACATCTTCTGGTACCAGGAACATAGATTTATACAATTCTGTTGTCGCTTTTCTTTCCAGTTTGTTACGCTCCTTAAAAAAAAAAAAAAAAAAATCACTGTTCCAAATCATAGTCTGGCTGGCTGAGTTTCTGTTAGATTCTACCAGTTTTCAAGATTCTCTATTCCAACTCAGATTGTTTGGATTGTATTTAAACATATCTTTAGAACTGAATTTAGGAGACGTTCTTTACTCAGATACATAGAGATTTTCTCTCAGAAAATTTCCTGACTGAAATATCATAGTTTGAGGAATAATCACACTCTTACTCTTTATGAGAAACTGCTGTTTATTTTTCACTCTCATGCTTGCTAATAGCTTGACAGCTTCTCTCATTTTTATTTGTAAGATAGATCTTTACCAGACTTTCAAGCTAATCCTGTAGCAGCTGCTCTAGTCTCTTAGAAGAGATCCATTTACCACCCCTCTCCTTATTTGCTGCCTTTCCACCTGTGCTTCTGCATCTAGAACTGTTGCCAAAAAAAAAAAAAAAAGACTATGTAATAATCCTCTGCTTTTTATCTTTCTTTCTGTTTGTTTCAATCCAACTCTTCCTAATGAAAGATTTGATGGAACTATTCCCATAGCCCAAACATTCAGTGCTTCTCCAGTGTCTGCTGATTTTACAGTTCCAAGTTGTAATGTATTCAGAGTATTTCTTCATTTCTTTGAGTACTCAAAGTAATCAAAGAAATGCCTTGACATTTCTTCTCTTACTACCAAGCACTTTATGCCCTTACTGACTTGTATTGGCCTCTCCCAGCCTTGCACCTGACCACGCCTTTTCTCCAATCAGTAATGTCCTTTCCCCCCTCTTCATGCCTAATTAAATTTTGATTTTTCATTGTCTTTCTGAATCCTGACCTTTCCCCAGAGCTTACCATATTATAATATATAATTATTCCTTGTCTGAACTCACAATTTTCTATTTGGATCTTCCTTAGAGCCTGTATTATGTTATATTTTACCTTGTCTATTTGTGTTCTTGGCTTTTTCTGAAATTAGAAATTGTAATTCCCTTGAACAGAGAAGTCTTGTCTTACTTATCTTCTATCTTAATGATGCCTTATATCTAACAATTGCTTGTTCTGCATAACTGTAGGTGAATATTCGTTCTACCCTTTAAGTTAACCAGTTATCCAGAATAGCAACATTCCGTGAGAATGAACATAATATAGAAAGTAAATCTTTTCTAAATCACTCCCTTGACACTAGTTTTGATACAGAAACTTTCTTGTTTACATGTGACCCACAATTTCATTCTATTCATTCTTTAAATGGCTTTTGTCTATATATGGCTTTTCAATTTCTTCAGTACTATTTCCTAGATTCAGGTCTTTTTAGAAGGGCATGAAAAGACAAAACTTGTACTTCCTACAACTTGAAATAATCCATTAATCTGTTTGGCCCTCCAGGACAATGTAAGGTTATAGCTCACCTTTGAAATGAAGGTGGTGGAAAGTACAGTAATGAATTTTGAAGAGAGTCAGTGTCTCAGAGGAAGGAACAATTGTTCTAGTCACATGTGGTGCTTTTCTGAGTATTGGAAAGATTTTCCCAGTGATTCCCTATTGTGTATCACAGATGATGTTATGATTGAATTTAGTAAATGAAAACTAAAGATGCTAAGTATTCAAGCTTTAAGATTAGAAGCTTGTTAGAGATGGCTATTCTTTTTTAAAAAAGATTTATTTTTATTTATGTATACACACAGGAACTGAGGTATAAGCCAGAGATGCGGGGGGATAGGGTGTGAAAGGGATTCACCAGAGACAGAGTGGGGATCAGAACAGGCAGCTGAAATGGCTTTTCTTAAGAGACAGTAAGCTCAGACCCTTAAGTAATTCTTGGCTACTGCTCATCCTCCTTTGGGAGAGAACCAACTTATCTACCACATCAAAGTCCACATTCAATGGCACTTTAACCTTTGAGAAGGAAAAAGCATTTTTCCCCCTTACCTTACTTCTAATCCAAGTGAAGATAAATTAGCAGTGGTTTTTCCCTAACAGTGGTCCAATCAAGTGTAAAGTTAAACTTTCGGCCTATAGGAATTGGACCTTAAAAAATAGATATTTTACTTGGTTATTAAATTTGAGTAATCTAAAAGCTGAATATTACACTTTAGTTTTTTGAAGTATTTAATGATATTGGGTACCCTCTCCAATATTCATTGCCATTTCTTTTTCTGTCAATTGTCCATTTACACCCTTTAAACTTTTTTCTTTGTATATCTAGGAACTGTTCATAAAGTTACAAATAATGCGTATTAAATATCTTTTCATTTGTCTTATAAATTACTTGAGAGTTATTTAGCCAAATCTGTCAGTTTTTTTTTTCTCTCTGGCTCTTGGGTTAAGTGCATCAAAATCAGTCCATGTGAGGTAATTTTCCACACTCAATGCCAGTACTTCTTGAAATTCCCGTACACCTTAATCCAGTTCATTTTGAGTTTTATATTACTTTACTGAATTTGCACTTGTTAAAGCTACTATTGACCACAGGGCCACCACATGTGTTGTTTTACATGTTTTATATTGTACAGTACCTTATTCACTCTGCTCCTTGCTTTCTGACTCTTAGATTTTACATTTCTCTAACTTGAATTTCTTAAGTGTTGATATCCCTCAGAGTTTTGCCAGGGAACCTCACTCTCCTCATTTGAAAGAAACTCTGTCTTGTAGCAATAGATTGATATTATTTTGATGATTTGGGGTGAGGAAGAGATATTCCATTTCTATTAAAGGTCTCAGTTGGAAGGAACTCATGAATGTCAAGGTCTTGCCTCCAGTTCTCTCTTCTTCCCCCTCTCTGAAAGACTTGCACAGAGTTTTTAACAAAGTGTTGTAGCCAAAAGGGAAAAGAAGATGCCATTTTTTGTTACCAAATTTGGGCTGGTATCAGCTAATCCTCAATACAGAACTGTGTTAAGCTGGTGAGAATGAATTGTTTAGACTTCTGCGACCACCATCCCCTAAAACTCTAATCTCTATTTTTGTATCTAACTATACTCTGGCTGGCTGCTTGCTAAAGACACTCAACCCAGTAGTCAGCCCTTTCAGTGTATGTTCACAATCTATATTCAACTCTGAAGCTAGCAGAGTGTCCATCTTAATCTTAAATCTGATCATGTCTGTCTCCTGTTCTGTCACTCCAAAGGGTCTCCTCGTGACCTGAAGTTAAAATCCAAAACCTTTCTCATAGCTTACAAGATTTTTTGATTCACCTGTTTCAGTACAGCCTTTTTTTTTTTCTTGTCTTTTTCTCTGTCTCCCTCTCTCTGCATCAGACAATCTAAATCTTGCTTAGATTATCTAATAAAATGTGTTCTCTCTAACCCCATTAACTTTTCATAAGTTGTTCCTTCTGGCCAAGAACCCAGGCATTTCTTCCACTATCCCTTCCTGGAACTTCAAAGATAGGATGAGCGGCCGCTCTCCTGTGTACCTCTGATATCCGTGGCTGCTCTCTGACTCTCCAGCACATATCATATTATATTTTACCTCTCTGAATACTGTTTGTAGTCTCCACACTATGAAGGAAGAAAACAGTTTTGCTCACAGTTTTAGTCCCAACACCTAGCATAGTATCTGGGCTGTATTATGTGATCTGTAAATATTTATTAAATTAATAATGAAATAAGTGCCAAGTATTATGCATACCGTTATAAATTTTGTATATAATTCATTTTAACTTTTGCATAGTTCTGACAAATCATTTACACATACTTGGCATATAAAATCCCACTTTACTGAACTTATTTTTCAGGAAGCTGTTTTAAATTTATTTACTCTTACATCTTCTGGTGCTCTAAATGGCGTTTGTTTATCATTATGTTTTATTTCTGCTTTTCTTATGGTTTCCCCTTTCCATTATTTGATAATTTACGGGTTTATTGAGTAAGCTAGTGAGAAGGTGCCACTCCTTTCTCCAACCAGATTATAGGTAGGGAAACAAAGACACAAAGAGAATAAGTGACTTATTAAGGTTATAGTGGTAAAAAGTGGGAGAATTAGGCAATAAGCCTAAACAAGCAGAATGAGGAGCCTGCTTTACCACCAAGTCGTCTCAGTTTATGTTGATCTAGAAAAATTAAGATAAAACATTACATACTCAATGGCATGGTCTGCAGAGATATTCACTTAAAGATGTTGCAGTTAGATTTTTAAGAATCCGTTTTTCCAGGTAGTTCTCCTGTTATGCTACAGTTTTCATCAGTGTTCTGCACCCTTAAAATACCTCTTGATTCTAGAACATTGCTTTACCTACCTAATTTTTGGTCCTGTTGAAACTTCATGTCTTTTTAGTGTCTTCTAGGTGAGTCATGCAGGCATGTTCTGCCAATCTCAGAATTCCATTAAATGACTGTAGATTATTGTCCTTTTATATCCACAGAATCCATATTGCCCTTTTCTTTTTTAACTTTGGTCACTATTCTTGTGACCACTTTTCTTAGGTTACTTTGGACATAGCGCAATGCAGTCACTGCTGTTTCAGCCTCTGGGAAGGTGAAAGCTTATAGTTTTTAAGCTTAAAGATGAAAACAGGAGGTTAGTGGATCTACCACTATAGGCAAAGACTTGATTGCAGATTGAAGTAAATATAGAAGAAAATATGACTATATAGGAAAACTGAGGAGTGGAGAATGAGATGTGCCTGATATGCAGATATTTAAAGTAACTGTAGTATTTGCTTTAAGCTTAGTGACTATTATTAATCCTTAATCACTAAAGGAAAAGAATGATGTGAAAATTACTTTTTAATAATTAAGAAATCTATTATGGAAATAATCATTTTAGTCATTGAATTAAAAAGGTAAGGCAATCATTATAAGAATCTAAAATGGATCATAAAGGTAAGTTCAAAAAGGCAGAAATCAAAAATAACAGCATAAATGGTATGGGTAGCCAAGTAATATAATTGTTCTTTTGAAAAAAATTCAATTATTTGTCTACCTAAAATATTTATGTAATGAAAAAAAATTTTTTTTTCTACTGAAATTTATCTTACAAGCAACATTTTAGTGTAATCTTTACTCCACTTCTGGATTTTTAGAATAATTGTTTTTACTCAAAGAAAACAGCCAAAATTTGATAGTGTTTGTATGCAAGTTAGCGATGTTTATCTAGTGTCTGTGAAACTGATGTAATTAATGAAATCTAACATCACACACACACACGCACAGATGCAAGAAAAACTGTTTATTTAAAGACCTTGTGCAATCATTTGTTTTCTTATTTTAGGCTCTTTAAGAACCCCAGTGCAATATGAAATATGAATGTTGATAGTAGACATACTTATTTTGTTTTTGGATATGAAGAAAGGGTTTCTGATCATGATTTAAGCATGATTTTAACTGAAGGTACTGGGTAGGTACCTTTCTCAGGTTAAAGAAGTACAGATATTCCTAGCTTGCTGACATGAAAAACTCAGATTGAAATTTATCTAAATTTTTTGTATCTATTGAAATAGTTATATTTTTTCCTTTAATATGTTCATTGAGGGAATTCTAATAAGACTGTTTAAAGTTAAACTGTGCATTCTTGAAATAAATTTATAATGATCATAAAAGATAAATGTTTATATCAGGCTAGATTTATTTTGCTAGTATTTTATTCATGATATTTCAGCTATGTTTGTGAATGAAATTAGACTCTAATTTGCTTTTATCATTTTGTCCTGGTCTTGTTCTTTGATATAAAGTTTCCAATGACATCAATTAACTGGCGAATATTCTCTAACCTCTTCTATTTATCTCCCTTTTCTGCCTTTATTTTCTTCCACTTTCCTTCCTATAGTTTATCTGAACTATCTAGACATGGTAGGATTTTTTGTAATGGTGTCTGTTTGATCTTGTGTGTTAAAAAAGAAAAAAAAAACATGGCGGCGAACAGACGCTAGGATCAGGCTCTCCCACAAAATACCGATTTATGGACAGAAAAATCCCTAATTTTGAGAGCCAATCTGAGGAGAACTGGATGCCCTACACAATACACCCGTGGGTGCTTTAGACTTAAAGATAAACCGAAAAGTTGGAGTAAAGAGAAAAGAAAAGACATCAGACCCCACACGGAGAAACAACTGCATGGAGAGGTGGGCAAACCAGCTTTATGGAGCACCACTGAATACGAGGTTAGAAACTGCGGTGGGTTGGAGGGCTCTGGCCAACCAACGGGAAGCGCAACCCCCACTTCCCCACCCCAAGAGCCCCCTCTTTCTTCCCTGCCTGGCAGCTCTGAAGTGCAGGAAAGCTCGAGGGTCACTGCGTTCCATCCCCCACCTGGGGCTAGGTAACATCTTAGCTGGGAGGACAAACAGCCAGCACCCTGTGGGGTCCTAATCCCCCACTGGTTGCTAGGTGATATATTGGCCTGAGAAACCGGTCAGGCAGGAAAAACTTCTGGGGAGACCACCTCAAACAACCTCCTTCCTAGTCTGTAACCTGACACCAGTAGCTTGTGGTTAGGGAATTCTACTCTTCTCTAACCTGACTGGAGGTAACTTGACCTGGGCTACAGGCTCCTGCTGGAACTGTCTCCAACCACACCCTCCTCCATAAAGTGTCTGCATCTTGGCACCCAGGAGGGCAGCAAAAAGGAAACTCCAGCTGGTAGAGATGGGGCCCAGCACCCCCACCCCCGTGGTCCCACACCCAACTTCTAGGCGGTTGCACAGTGGCCCCCCCCAGAACCTAGGGGAGGTGAAACGCTGACCAACAGCTGCCCACAACCTCCACCCCCACCACCCCCCTCATGGAGTAGTGGGGCCCAAGCAGCAGAAAAGAAACTTAAATCAGGAACTCTCGACCCCTCCCCTCCAGACATAACCCCTGGGGCAGGGATAGTCTCCAGGCAAACACTGAGGGAAAGGAGAAAAATAAAAAGGGGGGGGAGAGCGAGAAAGAACAGAAAGACTTCTAGCAACTATAAAACGACAGCAACAACAGTAGGACAACAGCAACATCTGACACTGGAAAGGGGGGGTTGAACCCTAGCAGGGGGCCTACCCAGAAACTCAAAAACCTAAAAGCAAAAGGACTACAAAACTCTCCCCAAGTTTACATCTACCCAATACCTTTTTTAATTTTTTTTCTTTCTTCTTTAATTTTTTTTAATTTTTTATTTATTTTTATTTATTTTTTTTTTTTACTACAAACCACCCCCCCTTTTTCTACCCTAATTCCACTCGGAACTGGAAACACATTGGAGACACGCCACGAGAGACACAGAAATTCAACAGAGAAAAAAGAATATCCAGAAGATACCCAGTCACAGCCAAGCCAACTCAGACACTAGGAAACAACAAACACTCCTCAGCAAGTAGAACCAAGAATCATGCCTGCTGGCACCAACAGCACAGGAATGCTATGATCAGAGCAAACCAGAAGGCCAACAACAGGAAGAAAAAAAGTTACAAATGATCCTCAAAACAATACACCACCGAAAGAAAATCCCTCTTCAGAACCCAATAATATGGAAATAGAAGATTACATCAGCCTAACAGATAAAGAATTCAGAATAGCCATAATAAAAATAGAATTAAATGAAAAGAACAAAGAATTGAGGAATATAAATGAAGAACTGAAAAAATGAGAATGAATCCATAAAGAAGAAAATGAAGGAAATGGAGGATTTACAAACATTAGTAGAGAGCCATAAAAGTTGATTTTGTGTATTAAGTTTAGAGTTTAAGCCTACTTGATGAATATAATAGTGCTAAATAATTTGGATTTTTAAATTGTTCCTTGAGCCTGATTCATTTGTTTATATTTTTCATGAATATTTCCACTCAAAAATTAAAAGAAAAATACTAGTCATACTTGTTATTATTTCTAAGTAAATACTTATGTGTTGAAGACTTGGAGAAAAAAATACCACAGAGAATGCTAGTTTCTCATGGCTCTGTCACTAACTATACATGGTGTCTTAGGCAAGATAGTTAACCTAATCAATTCTGTTTCCCTACCTAAAATTTCAGAAAATTGGTAGAGTTGTTATGAGAATTTAATGAGATAGTTTATTTAAAGTGTCAAAGGCCTTCTTAGAGAAGTTGCCAGACCAGAGTTACCGTTCGTGGTATGATTTTCTTATCATTTCTATAGAAGTGGAATAGCCTCATGATATACACCAGTACTTGTTTTTGCTTTTTACCAAAATTTTACTATCAAAGCTATGCTCTATGAAAGGACTCTGGGTACTGACTATGTGAAGACAAAAGCCGTCCCACATAGGTGCATCCTTGAAGGTTTTTTAGATTTCTGGCTTTCTGCCATGTGTTATTGTCCTTGATAAGTGTGTTAGTAGTTTAGTGTTATTGTCCTTGATAAGTAGTAGTTAGTGTTATTGTCCTTGATAAGTGTGTTAGTAGTTTAGTCCAAACACCTGGAAGAACAAATCAGTTGTTACTATAAGCTGGTAACAGAGCAAGCTGGATAGAACTGAAATAAAAATTAGTACAAACCCAACAGCTGGATCGGTTTTATGTTTTAGGCAAATCACAAGCAAGTAAATTTTGCCTAGCATACTTGCCTTATATTTACCTCAGAATGCAAAAAGCAATATTAAATATAGGGGGTGCAGAGTATCAAAAGGTATCTATTAATAATCAGTATCTATTAATAATCAGAATTTAGGCCTCCCTGGTGACGCAGTGGTTAAGCGCTCCGCTGTGGAGCTGTCAGCAGCAGTGACAAGAGTTCGACACCCAACCGGGGAGATTGCCACATGGCGCAGCAGACCTCTCCTGCCTCGCCCGCTGCTCCCCTCAGCAGTATATTTCCATCGATCTGCCTGTTCTGCTCCCAACTCTGTCTCTGGTGAACCCTCTCGCCGTCCGTGCCTCTGGCCTGTATCCCAGCCTGTATGCATAAATAAATAAATCTTTAAAAAAATCAGAATTTAAAACAGTAAAGACAAAGTGTCATAGCTCAGAAAATAGGCAAACAAAAAATTCAGGTTAAGGCAGGACAACCTGACTTCTAGACATCTGGATTTTCTTCTGCGTATTGGGGGAAAAACTGTTTACTTCATGCAGTTGTCTTCTTAATCAGAAGAACCTAGGTGGAAACTATTTTGTGCAGTTGTGTATTTGATCTGAAGGGCTTTGGCAAGCCCTTGGAAAGTATTCCCAAGGTTTGTCTATTTCTCAAGACTTCCTAAAACTCTTCACCTTGAGGTATCCAGAGGGACTTAGATTTGAGGAATAGTCCTCTCTACCTTTCACCGTCTTAGGGAGGTTTTTTGTAATATTTTTTCTAGAAGGTGAAATCTCTGGAACATTATAATAATGGCAGAGATTCAAAATCCTCAGTCTAAGTATAAAACACAATTAACTTTTGTGCATGCAATCCATGATTGCAGTGGGAGAAAGAGCATATTAAAAACAATGTGAACTTTTGGATTTTAGTGTAGTAAGTAATATAGTTGCTACCGGTCATTAAGAATAATAGAACTATTCTTTAGTAATAGCATTAGTCTAGGTATATCTACAAAGAATAAAATGTGTTAAAGGTTACTTAATGTAGTCTTAATTTAAATCTCAGTGACTTGAGTTGCCTTTGCAATGTCTCCAGTTAGCATGGAAAGTTAGTCACTATCATGAATTACATACTTTTGAAAGAAGAAAACATATTCTCTAAGTTCAACATAGTGTGGAAGTAATGTTTAAAATGTTTTTTTTTAATTATTTACAATGAAGATTTTAAGTGGGAAGTTTCAGTCTATGAACCAAGAACATGAACTATTTTGTGAAAAACAAATGCAATTTAGTTATTTCTCTTCTTCCTAATAGATTATGCAATTATATCCTTATGCAGTATTTTCCTGTTTATCATTGTGGGAATTTATTATTTTCTTCTCATGCTATTTTCTACACCTTTTTTAAAATTAAAACTTGTTTTCTAGTTAGCTCTTGTTGAACTGTAATGCTTTCGTGTGATTCAAATGTCAGTTTTGTTTTTTTATTCCCTATTCATCACTGTCTTTGACCACAATTTCCTTTTCCTGCCTCTTAATAGTATTTTTGGCAGAATCCATAATTTTCTGATAGCACTGGTCAACATTGAGATCGTTACTGACTTAAAAAGGCCCTAATCTGTAGTATCTTGGTGTGCTGAACATGAATATAACCCTGAAAGTTTTTTTATTAGCTCTTGTTTTGAAGATATTTCATATAATTCATTTTATGTTTTACTATGTATATTTATCCAGGAGGACTGCAACAAAATCCTAAATCAGCCTAGAATGATGTAATATTGCATTGCATTGCATAATTCCATCGTGGACACATCATCCAGAATTGATTGATCATTTTCTGATGCAGTGCAATACTACTGCCAGGCAGCTGCTGAAGTAAACTGACGTCAGCAGTGCACTAGATAAAGCCCTGTGGGAAAGGGTGAGCATTGAAAATATTTCAGACTTTGTGCAAGACTGTTGAAGCTACTGTTCCATAGAACTGTCATTATTTTATCCATTTAGGCACAATACAGAACAGTAATGCCTCGAAAGTGCATTAATAGTGTGGACAATTTCTGCTCTATTTGTGGGGAAGTGACATTTGCCAACCAGAAGAAAAGTATCTTGTCAAGTGAAGAAGGCTTACCATCTTTACTTTGCATGCAAGGTTGGTGACCAAGACAAGCCTTGGGCCCACATAGATGCTGTGCTACATGTACAACACAGCTTTCACAGTGGTTAAATGGCAAAAGACCATCAATGCCGTTTGCAGTCCCCATGGTGTGGAGAGAGCCAAGCAACCACATAAAAGACTGTTCCTTCTGCTTGGTTCCTCTTCTTTCCGGTGAATAACGAAGCAAAAGAAGTTGAGAAGAGTCTACCCAAAGATTCCGTCTGCATTGAGACCGGTTCCATATGGTGAGGGACTTCCTATTCCAGAACCTCCAGCAGAATATTCCCTTGATTCATCTGATGAGGACAAGGGTGAGCCGACCTGTTCTTCTCCTGTTCCATCAGCATGCAGTGATCCAGATTTTCACTGTGGTGCATCATCAACCCCACACAGACTAACACAGGAAGAACTAAATGACCTGGTTCGTGATTTGGATTTATCCAAGAACAAGGCAGAATTGCTGGGATCAAGACTCCAACTAGAAGAACTCTTCTAGAAGAAGATGTCACAATTACTTTCTATTGAAAGCACCACCAGCAGTTAGAGCCTTTCTTCAGAAAGGAAAGTACTCTGGTATTCTGTTCCGATATTGAGGGTCTCATGAATGCCTTAGAATTCACTCACGACCCACAAGAATGGAGACTATTTCTAGACTCTTTGAAACTGAGTCTTAAGGCTGTGCTTTTGCACAATGGTTCACTTCAATGCTGGCTGACTACTGCTGGACACTCCCCAGAGATGCTCCTGAACAGCTGTACAAGAGACAAGTGAAGAAATCTAAGAAGTAGTCTATGACTTGATTTTTTTTACCGGTATTAACCGTAGGCCTATTACTCTTGACATGCATTTCATGATGTAAACATCAATTTATTGCAGATTACAAAAAAAAATCAAACTAGAGCCAAAATTAGAATTTGACCATCATATTCGTGTTGAGCACATACAAATTGATAGGAAATGACTAATTTTTTTTCAGTAACATGACTTTTGTAAAAATTTGTTGACCAGTGTAGTTAAAACTTTAATCTTCTTTAAAATTTGATCTTAAGGAAGCATTTTTCTCTTCCTTCTCTAAAAACCAGCCAAGTCAGTCTTCAGTCCAGTATGTTGAGGGGAATGATCCGCTTGCTCTTTTGCTTCTCCTCCTCCCCCTCTAAAACTGTTTCCCCCTTTATGTGTTGGGTCATGGAAGAGAGAGAAAAAAAAGCCTGGTGCCTTTTGTGATCTAGGCCCCATCAAACACCTGAGTTGTCTCTAACCACATATCATCTTCCATCAGTGCCCTCTGGGTAGAGGGTATCCATTTGCTGGCTTTCGTTTAGTGCACCTTGGGAGCATCTTTTCTACTTCAATCCTTGATCAAAAGAAATTCCTCTACAACTTAACTTCTCCAACTCCTCTTAGATGTTTTCCTAAAGGTAAAGCCTGGTGGTACAGGTGTTTTCCTTTTCCAGCTCAAGTTCTCTTTCCTGCTGATGTGCAATTGTCTTATGATGGTCTTATGATTGACTAGCTATAACTCTTACTCCTCTCTAAGCTATGTGGTAGGTGCCTCTAAACTACTCCAATATCTATCTCTCTCTCTCCTTTTTCATATTCAAATGAAAAGGTTTATTATAAAAAAAAAGGGAAAGGAAGTAAAGGATGTTGCACAGACACAAGCGGGCGGAAAGATCTGCCCCTGAAGGGACAGGTATATTAAAGAGACGCCTGCGTAGCCACAGGCAGACAGTCTTCGGAGGAGAGCTGCCTTTCTGCTTTGCAAAGGGTGAGGTTGGTGAAGAGAAGCACCTGCAGAGTCACAAGAGGGCAAGAGAGTTGCTGCCCAACCTCTCTCCTCTTTCTGCCATTATTCTCAAATTCTTAGGTTATTTAACAGACTGAAGAATTAATTTCAGGTCCATATAAAGTCAGTAAAAATCGCGAAATTGTTTTGAAGCAGCCTCTCTTTCTTTACTTCATTTGAGAAGAAGGCCAAGTAACCTTTCTGTTGGTATATGTTCTCTCTGAATACAGCAGAATTAATTAGAAATAGATTTCTAAACCAGCCAATTCTCAAATATTTCAAATTAAAAGCATATTTTAAAGGAACTCATGGATGATAAAACAAAAATTAGGAAATATTTCAAACTGAACAAAAATAAAAGATATACCAAAATTTGTGGGTTACAGCTAAAACTGTACTTACAGTGAAATTTTTTGCTTTAAAATATTTTATTATTGTCTTGCCCTGTATTTGGTTTATCTTGGAATATGACCCATGTGTACTTGAAAAGAATATGTATTCCTTTTTTTTTTTTTTAAGAATATGTATTCTGTACTTGCTAGAGGTAGTGTTCTAATTTTCAATAATGTTAAGGCGGTTGAAAGTGATGTTTAGGTCTTCTCTAGTCTTATTCATTTCCTTTCTTACATATTTAGTTGCAGAGAGACTTCCTGATTCAAATATGACTGTGAATTGCCGTTTTACTTCTTTATTCTTTCAGGTTTTGCTTCACGCATTTTGAAGTTCTCTTATTTGATGCATTTAGCCTTTTTATGTGCTGCTGATTAATTAATATGTTTATAATTATCAAGTCTCTCTTTGTCCCTGGTTATATTTCTTGTCTTATACTTCCGTTTTCTCATACTACTCTAGTCCCACCAGCTTTCTTATGCTTATAATTTGTATAACAATCATTTCAATCCTTTCATTTGCTATGTCCTGTGATTTTAAATTTAAAAGATATCCATAAATAGATAGCATAGGGTTTTGCATTTTTTAAAAAGATTTATTTACTTATGCATACAAGCTGGGGTACAGGCCAGAGGCGCAGAGTGGCAAGATGGTTCACCAGAGACAGAGTGGGGAGCAGAACAGGCAGATCAATGGAAATACACTGCTGAGAGGAGCAGAGGATGAGGCAGGAGAGGTCAGCTGCACCATGTGGGAATTTCCCCGGCTGGGTGTCAAGTTGCCGCTGCATGGTGCAGCACTTAACCACTGTGCCACCAGGGGGGCCCAGTATTTTGCATTTTTAACCACATGGTTTCACTTAACTAGTCTATCAATAATTAAAAGATAAGAACAATATTAAACATGCTCTTTTATAGTCTACTGAGGTAGGAAATACTTCCCTACTAATCCTCATACCAAAATCTAATAGTGTAAGAAAGGAAAAGTAGAAACTAATGTTTCACTAGAAAATAGACACGGGAAAGCCTTACATAGCATTAGCAAACTAAATCAATTAATATATAAAACTAAGAATTTATCATAAATTAATGAGATTTATCTGAGGCTTAACATTCAACATTAGTGTAATTTACTATATTAATATGATAAAGGAGAAAAGTCATCTGACCATTACAATTGATACAGAAAAAGCATTTGACAAATTCAGTGCCCTTTAATTATAAAATTCCATAGCAATTCTGGAAATAAAAAGGACTTCCTCTAATAAGGGTCTGTATAAAAATTCACAACCAACATAATTTCTTCTCCCATAACTTGTATTCCACTTTGTATCAAAGGTTCTAATCTTTGTAATAAAGTAAGACATAGTTTTAAAAGGGAAAAAAAAAAGCCCTTTTTTTTTTTCACAGATGACTTAAGTGACTTTATAGATAACCCAAAACAATCTACAAAACCACTATTACAAACAAGTAAACTTAACAATTTCAAAATATATTAGTTCAATATACAAAAATCAATTGCATTTCTATGTACTAGCAACAAGTATTTTCAAAATGAAATTGAAAAGTCCTTAAGATCAGAAGCCATGTTCTATTAAATTTTAGAATTTATAGTGGACAATTTATGATAATTTGTTATAATTGGTGCATCACTGACATTCTAAGATTTTAGAAATTATGTAAATAATCAAAAACATATACAATGGTCAATTGGACAGCATACTTAGGATTAGATTGATAGCTCTACTCCTTTTTTAAAAATAGAGAATTATGGATAACATGTGCCAGTGCCATATGCTTTTAATTTCATGTGTGTGACTGTAGTAATAGAATTGCTATTATGTGCTAGAGCCGCATCTATTTATTTTATTCTTTTTTCCATCTGCTAAGTGATATTTTAAAATAATTTCAAATGTCTGATGAGTATTTTTGCATAGATTTCCACTTAAACCTACTTTTCACATTTTCCTTCATCTTTTTGAGAGTAAATCAGTAAAGTAGCACAAATAATCAAATCCATTTATCCTCAGACAGTTATGACAACACATGGCACACATATATAACATTAGAATAGTACTTACATGAAAACAATGTATTAGAGATTTACCTATGTTTAACGTCATAGTTTCTTGGCATAAGTTAAGTTAAATATTGAATTCCAATTTGAATGTCTCTTCAGTGCAGTCTCCTGAAGTATATTACAAAGTAGCTCTGAAGACCAAGAAACATTGAACAGAAAAATAAGGCAGAAATATTTTCTGTAAAGAGAGGAATCTTCCTTGGTGGCTATGCTATGCTACCACAAAGAGAGAAACTGCTGTCCTAAAAGCAGAATTTTCTCTTTCTTCTCTTCTACACAATGCATCCTGACTTCACACATTCCCAGCTCCCTGCATCATCTAATCTTTGGTTCTGAAAAGTCATTATTAATTTAAAAGCATTGTAGCCAAACTTCTACATTAGTGGTTACCTTCCTGTAGGCACTAAAATATCTCTGGATGCTCTTCAAATGATTTACTACTGCCAGAGTTTTTTTTATAAGTTTGAGATGGGACTTAACATCTCTCTCCTCTTAAAAAGTCCCAGTGGTCATTCAATGGGTAACATAGGCTTGGGTTTCCATTTGCTTGACTAATTGGTAATATGGGTGCTTCTTTTTTGAGAAAACCAGGAGCTGGGTCTACCCAACACATATCAGAGCCTCTGACACCTAGCAAACTATATCAGTCAATCAGTGTAAAGCTATATCAATCAATATAAAGATCCTTGAGAAAAAATGAGGAAATGTCATAGTAGGAAATAGAATCCTATAATATTTATACCTACAGATACAACATTATTAAGTAGAAGTGAAGGGAACCTTTTCAGGAGCAAATTTTAGGAGCTCCAATTTTTCCAACTATTGGAGGGCCAGTGCTGGGGCTAAGAAAAAATACTGTATCATTGTGGCAGTGGTCTTCAATGGGGAATGGGATTTGTACCCAAGTGAGAAGCAAATGGGCTAAGAGTTCATCCACGTAATACATTTCTTGGCCAACTAGTCTGGACGAGGCCCATGGAAGCCCACGGACATAGCACAGGAACAATAATATTACTTCATTATTGATTTTGTGCTGTTTTTCTTCAAGGCAAATTCTTGCCCTGTGACTTTACTGTTAATTCTATTTCTTCCTCATAAAAAAGAAAGAAATTATATTTTAAAAAATGCTTTGTAGTCCCACTGGAAAAATTTCTGGTAAAAGTCAAGTATCTTTGTTTCGTGTTATGCAGATTCATTTCTTTGTATGTGTAGCGAATATTCAGTAAGCACTCATTGTGGGGTGTCTGTGAAGTCTTTGTGTTTGATATATGCATGCCTCCAAGCTTTGTATTCCATTTGTGTTTTTAACCATACCCTGTGAATAAAAGTACTCGTTGTCCAGTTTCTTATATTCAGAAAATTTTCATTCTTTTTAAATGGACTATGACTGCTTCAAATTTGCAGACACTCTGGGAGAGCTGGCAGAATTTGGGAGCATATTGCAAGCATCATTACTTTGGCACTGTCAATAACTTACCTAATTTAATGGGCATATTTTGCACATTTTTCATTCAATTATAGTTGCCACAGATAGGAGTGTTATCTTCATGTGAAAGTTACAGTGGTGATGACAAGCTCAGCTGTCAGTTCCAGAATTATGGACTGAAGCCTCCAGCTGAATCACCCTCCAAGACAGTTTGGCACATCTAGATTCTTGAAAATGAGTGATGAATGTCAACTCTTTCTAATTAGGTGACACATCAGAGGTATCATCTGAATATAAGTAGGTGTTGGCATGAACTTGGAGACATAAATAGTGGTAATTTTTAAAATATTTTATTCATATTATTTATATATATACTTTTTCTTTTTTTGTATTTTTGTATTTAATTTATATCCTTTACATTACTGTGTATCCCCTGTAGGTTTTCCACCACCAGTTCACCTGTAAGCCATCACCATAGTCCCTTGCGCACTGTTCAATTGTACATTTAAAGAAATTAAAGAAAAAAAATGAAATTGTCCCTCTGGCAAGTTTAACCTATTTTACAAATTACCTACGGTATTGATTTGGGGACAAAAGCATTAAAGTTTATAAGAAAAGTAACTGTAACTTGCTTGTAGTTAAAATCAAATTAGACATCTCTTTTGGTCATAATGGAATTTTGAAAATCCAATAACATCTGTGAATTCAAAAATTATTTATTTTGCATGACAACATCTATTTTAAAAGGCAGTAGCTGATAAAATTAACTAATTTATTAAAAAGTCAAAAACATAGACATGAAACTAAGAACCTTACATTTTCTCTTGAAATTAGATAAAATTTCAAAATATAGCAATATAAGAAACTTCAGAAGAATACCAAATATGTGCAAGTTTTAAATTTATTTAGTTTGTTACTCACTTTCTAGTTTAGTGCATCTCCTTCCTTATCTTACCAGAGGAGAATATATGTATAAAATTCAAAGAACATTTTTCAGGCAAGATATGAAAATATAAACTGCTGATCACTTTGTCTTTTATTTTAAAAAAGTCAGGCTGAGAAAAGATATAACTGTGGTTATTCCTATTTATTATTTTTAAATCTTTCATTGAGAAAATATTAGTTTATAACTTTACATAATTTTAGGTGTATTCTAGTTCAAAATCTGCACATGCTACATTATGATCTCTGCCAAATGTCTAGCTTCTATTCACAACCAATAATTTCTGTTCTATTTTATCAGTTTTGCCAACCCCCATAACCTTCTTCTCTGGAAACTATCAGTTTGTTGTCAGAATCTAAGGACTTTGTTTTGTTTTTGTTTGTTCCATTGTTTTATTTCATTATCTTCTACATGAGTGAAATCATGTGGTAATTGTTTTTCTTTCTTTGACTTATTTCTCCAGTTCTTTCGATATTGTCATGAATGGCAAGACTTCATATTTTTTCAGTTGAGTAGTATTCCATCCATTGTGTGTACATGTATACATATCCATATGTGTATATTTATACACACACACACATCAAATACCACATCTTCTTTATTCACTCATCTGTGGATGGACACAAGTTATTTCTGTATCTTGTCTGTTGTGAATAATGATTATTCACATTTAAATACCTAATGTGTGTGTGTGTGTGTGTGTGTGTGTGTATATGGAAGTATATACATACTTCCAAAATAAGAGTGGTAATAAGAATTAATGATGATCCCCCCTTATTAAAGTTGCCAATATTCTTGCCCAACATACCTCTATGCATTATAGGATCCTTTTTTTTTTTTTTAAGGATGATAACTTCTTTTATTTCTAAGATCAGCTGCACATATCCTTCGGTGAGTGGGAGAAAAGTTAAGACAAGTTAATAGCAAATATGGCAACTTGCCTACCATTTATTCATCATTAATAAGTGATAAAATGCTTTAAGGATGTAAATTGGCTTTCCTTCTCAGAAATGAAATTAATTTAATATATCTATTTTGATAAATTATCAGAATTGCCAATATCAGATGTTCTGGCCAGTATTTCAGATAGATTGGCTTCAACTTGAATACCCTATTGCCTTTCATCATGATCAAGGTGTTTTTCTAAGATGGTGCTGTATTCCATATCTCACAGCTAATTGGTCACATCTAGGCAGTAAGTAAATGAATCCCTGAAGTACCTTATCATGTTGAGAAGCTATGAACTAATGCGATTTCTGTGATAAATTTCTACTTGGTAAATATTTAATGGAGTTAAATTAAAACGTGCACAAATCTTACATGTATGCTTGAATTCATTTATTACTAAAAAACCTTCATGTTAGTTATGAATTACTATTCAATTGCTTGTAAATATAAGTCTCCCCCAACTAACTTAAACCAGTATGGGTTTTATTTTACTATATGTAGCAATAATATAAGCCATACTGTCTATGCAATAAAGTAACTCAGTGATGCCTCCAGAAATGTCAGCCTCTTCTAGCTGTCTGTTCAGACTGTAGTTTTTGTTTTCGTTATTGCCTGCATGGTGCATGCACATTTTCTACCATCAAATTCACATTACAAGCAGGAAGAAGGCAAAGGACAAAGGGAAGAGACACAGAGAAGAGTCAGTCAAACCTGCCCCTTTTAAAGAATTTCCCCAGAGGGCCTCCCCGGTGGCACAGCGGTTAAGCTCTGCGCTGTGGAGCTGTCCGCAGCGGCGACGCGAGTTCGACGCCCGGACAGGGAGAATCCCACATGGCGCGGCAGACCTCTCTTGCCTTGCCCGCTGCTCCCCTCAGCAGTGTATTTCTGATCTGCCTGTTCTGCTACCCGCTCTGTCTCTGGTGAACCCTCTCGCCGCCCCACGCCTCTGGCCTGTACCCCAGCTTGTATGTATAAATAAAAAATAAATCTTTAAAAAAAAAAAAAAAGAATTTCCCCAGAAACACTTAAGTGACTTTGACTTACAGAATTTTAGCCTGGACTGTGTCATACTGACTGCCAGAAACAAAATTAAGCCTCTGTTACTGAAGAAGAGCCAATAGGGCATAATGAACCTACTAGAATGTTTTTAACAATTAGAAATATTCTTGCCACTGGAGGTGGGTTTGAATGGGAATGCCCACAGGAAACTTTCTAGTTTAACAGAGATATTGTGTGTATTTATCTTAATGATTAGGCAAACTATATACATTTGTCAAAATTCATAAAGTTGTTAACTGTAGATTTATGCATATTACTACATGCAGATTATACCTCATAAAATACTGTTATTCATCCAAAAGTGCTGGTCACAACACAGTGAATTTATTTCTGGATCCACTAATGGGTTACAACCTTCAGTTTGATAAACACAACTTCACAGGATCTATAGGATTGAGAAAATGAACTTGTGTCTAATTTAAATGTCCTTCAAGTCTGGTATAATTCTTCCTGTAAGTACAATTTGATAGAAATTTTTGGAGCTCAGTTAAATAAAAATTTCAAATATTAAAAACAGAATTTGAAATTCACATTACATTAATTAGCAAATGCTAATCTTATTGGTCACATTTTGCAAACTTAACTACAAGCATTGCTCTAAGAATGGATGAAAATATGACTTCTTAAATTTATGAGCTTGTATATTAATTGTCAGGTTGACCTACTGACTTTGAAATAATAATAAATTATAATAGCATAAATAGAACTTCAAGTGTTTTAGTAGTAGTATTACAAAGGCCTGACACATTATCTTGTAAATAGAAAATGTTGTACAGCATTTGTAATATGTTCTTAAAACAGCACTGGGGTTGACTAATGCTGTTTAAAACAATGTGGTAGTTGGTTCAAATCCCATATGTAGAATGGTACCTGTTTCTTGTTAGATTGCTCATTTATTTCCATGTGACACTCTCATCATAATTATGTTCCACGTCTCATGTTATAGAAAACTTATGCCAGCAATCATTTATTTAACTTTCATTAAATTGAGTACTGATTTTTTGAAATGACTGATTGATATTAGGGTATAGTAGTGAACATAGCTCAGTTTCTGCTTTCAGAATTTGATAGTCTTGTCTAGTGAATGTCAAGGGTAACTCATCGTCAGGATCCACAGTTCCACAGACTACATTCACATAGGATTCTTAATGAAAGATGTCTCCCCTGGGTTGTTATAATGAGAAGGCTCTGGGTTAACCACGTGCACATTAAAAAGCTTTTCACTTTTTCCAGCATAATTGGGAAATGAGGTTTTTCTCAAGGGGAAATATTACCGTATAATGTTGTTTGGAGAGCTGAATAAGATAATGTACAGGCATTACATAGACATAGTAAATCTCAGTAAATCTTAGTTTTAAAAGAGAGTTTGTTCAATTCTTTTAGTTAATAGTGTGGGTCCAGGAGACAAATGGCTGAATTCCAGTTCTGGCTCTGTCACTTTTCTTTGAATGATCTTGAGAGGGTGTGTCCTTCTCTATGAAATACTGACTTTAACCAGGTTATTGTGAAGGTTATAATGAGTCTATAATTCCTATAATCATGCATTCTCAGTATATTTTGCTTATTATTTTATTAATACCAGCTGGATTACTAAACCTGATGATCTATTTTCCTAACCTTATTATGCGCTTTTATTTGCCTTTGTGAATAAAATATAGTAAATATAATTAAAATTGTTCTCCATATATAAATATCACCTTTGCAAATCTTGATATTATTCTACAGTAAAATTCATTCCCACTTATTGGGTGCTCATTAAACACCAAGTATTCTATGAATATTTTACATTTATAATCTCATCTGATAATCCGAACAAAGTTTGCTGATATAAAATTGAGAGTTTCTCTTTTTGTTATTGGCTTCCTTGCATAGTCTCAGGTGAAATTTAGATAGTCTCAATCACTTAGTACAAGATAAGGAAACATGAATATTTTTAGTACTTTCGTGTGAACACTGCTAAGCTCAGAGTAGCATTCTAGATCAATGTTTCTCAGGGTTCTCCCCCTTCACCCCCAAGACAGATACCTCTCAATTGAAAGGGCAGCTATTATTCAGACACCTCAACTATAGCTAATTTACTTCCTATTGATAACTACCACCCTAGATATGTGGAAAATTATGATTGACTATTATAATAGATCATTTAAATATCTCCAATCTTAGGGAAAAAAATCCCCATTCATAATATCAACATGAAATTGTGGAATTTATGGCAGCAAAATTATAGGAGTGATTATAGAAATTATATAAGTAGGCTTTGTATTAAAATAGTATTCCATTTTTTAAAAATTTTGATCTATATCCCATAGACTCAGTCTCTCTCCTTTCTCAGTTCAAAGTGACACTGGTAAGCTCAGAAGAAGTGCCACATTTAGCAATGATCAGACAACAAAACCTCGGCGATAAAATAATTAACTCTTGACAACAACAACAACAACAACAAAACCCAAGACTAATAAATATGATTATATTATTTTGCTAGGGGTTTCATAATAAAAAGTCATATGCTATTGAGTAGTCTCTTTCTGCTAAATGACAGAAATTTACTGTCTCATCTAGAATCTGAGGCTAGAATCTGAGATCAAGGTGATAGCAGGTTTGACTTCTGAGGCCTGTTTCTGTGGCTTGCAGATAACTGTCCTTTCACAATGTCCTCAAGTCGCCGTTCCTCTGTGCACAAGCTCCTGGTATCCCTTTGTGTGTCCAAATTTCCTATCCTTTTGATACCCTCAGAATGACCTAGGGCATATGCTAAGAACCTAATTTTAATTAAATCATCTCTTTTTAAAGTTTCTCATCTGCAAATACAGTCACATTCTGATGTCTTTGGTCTTAGGGCTTCAATATATGCATTTGGGCAGGAGGCAAGTTTGAAAGGGGGCACAATTCAGCCTATAACACGATCTACTTAGAAATCACTTTTCTTTTATAACTTCTGACTGTTATGCATTAGAAATTTAACTAAAATACACAAAACAAGTAAATATGAAGTAATATATTCATGTTTTAGGTAATACATCATGATTTTCTGATCAAGAATCTTATTTTAACAGAGAGGACAACTTATATAAGAACAAGGTCTAATAAAAATTTAGTTTGAGTGATGAGTGTTATTTCAAATTAGATCACCAAATTAAATATAACATCTTATTAATGCAACTGTTATACCTAACATTTCATTTTTACTGATGTCTGTATATAATGCCAGTCAGTATAGAAGGAAAATGCTACTCTAGATCTAAGATTTAGGTATTATACCATTCAATGCTAACAAAAATAGCTTTTATTCAATATTAGCAAAATAGTGCTGGTTAACCAACTTTCTGTTGTTTAATATATAAATAATTTTGCTGAAAGAATGAGAAAATAAATTTTTGTATGAAAGTATATTCAAGGAAAATTGTTTTATAGGAGTTTCTTAACCCTCTCTAAGTTTGTTGCCATTAAGATTCTTGACCAGAAAATCGTGATTTATTACTAAAATTTAAAAGATACTTTTCATACTACTAATTATTTTGTTCATTTTGACTAAAATCTAATATCTAATAACCAGAAGTTATGAAGGAAAAGTGATTTCTGAACAGATTGTGCTGTGGGCTTTTGTGAATGTTTTTGAAGTTAGGAAAAAATATTAGAATAATAATGATAAATTTACCGTTTATTATCACCAACATGTTATGAGAAAGAACATTTTAATATCAAAATGTTTGTTTAATGAAAATCTCAAAATATTTCTTACTGTTTTCATTTCCCTTGTGAGAATTTTGTCATTCACTGTCCAAAATTTAGTAACTAACCACTGATCTAGAAAAGAAAACAGGAAAAGAGAAGCCAGTAACTATCAAGAGGACTAATTAAAGACCTATGTATAGCATAATGATCCTTTCTCAATACATTAGTGATTTTCTAATTAAAACAACAAATAAGATGGTTACTGTGCAACATTTGAAAGAATGATATTGAGCTTAGTTTATATATTGTAACAGATAAACAATAAAGGACATTCTTTCATTCATGGCTTTAAGATTTTTCAGGTTATTTAATACATCTTGTAGTACAAACATCTCTCAGCATAAAAATGAAGCTTTAAAATGTTTATTTTTCATTAAAGAGACTGTATGTCCTAGAGATTAATTAAATTCTGATAAATATCTAATATGTTAATGATATAGATAGATCATTTTAGTGACAAAATATGGAAACATCAATAAATAACCACCGAAATCTTTTACTACATATAGTTATAAAAATGGAAAGGAGGAGCAGAACTAAGGGAAAGGAAAGGAAATAGAAGGTGTAAATAGTTGATTAGAAACAGTATCATAATGGTCATTAATATATAAAAATCCACAGTCAATTATAGATCCAATATTAGATACTTATATTGCGAGTCAATGTGTGAGTATTAGGTACTGGTTACTGACCCAGCTTTACACTGACTAATTTCTCACCAGCTCTGTATTACTAATAGTGATAAATATTCCTGAAATATTATTATTCTATTACTAGCGTGAGAACCAAAAGCATAGCAATGTCTGAAAGTATAATGACTAGCGAAAAAAATTATAATTTCCTTACAACAATTTTATTGAACTCTTAATGGCACTGTCTTCTGAGTAGATAATTTTATGTAAAGAATTATCAGTGCCTCGGGACACTTTCTATAGTAGAATCATATCACAGTACCACACAGAATCATGTATAGAAGCAAAGTTTCCTATATGATCCAAATTGAAAAGCACTGCAGAAGCTTTCAAAGATTCCCTTCATCCAGGTGCTATGTATCTGAACCACCGTAAGTAAAATACATACATGTTATTATTTGATTGATGTATCTTCTATATGCAAAATATTGTAAGGAGTAATATTGACTTATTCCACCACAAGATACAATTGACTTGTCCAGAGCTGCAGAGAATATGGATGGAAAAAGGCAGAGAAAGAAAGGGAAATGAGAGAAATGAACAAAGGAGACCTTGAGGTCCTGCAGATGAATTATTTTCCTATTTAGAAATTTATCTAGCGTAGCACTGCTGATATCACCAATTTTTATTATGTTATCTTTTAGGCTGTTTATTTATTTCAGGTTCTTCACGAAGTACACAGATTTATTTATTCTCCATATTTGCTCGTGGAACATCTCTGCCAAGCACAATAAATTTCTCTGATTTATTAATGTTAAAAATGATGGAAATCAATTTGTTAAAATCTATATAATTTTTTTCTCTCTAGTGTAACTTAAAGCTGCTGCTTTTTAGTTCATCCCTTTATCCTATTAACAGTAGAATTTAATTGCTGTTAATTGAATCAAGTAATAATATATATTCTTAGCAATATTCACATATAATACAATGAAGTCAGGATCAAGAAAGTTCTTATAGCATAGAGATTTTGGAGCTAGGGAAATGTGAATTTGAATTTTATCTTCCTTGCTTTCTATTGTCATCGCCTGCAGCATATATACTTAGCATTTCTAATGCTCAAGTCCCTCATTTTTGGAAAGAGGTAACATTTTAAGCCATTCTTATGGGTTTCTGTATAGCCTTTCTGAAAAATAAATCACAAAAATGATTTTTTTTGGCTTTTTTAAAAATGTGACTTCCATTGGTAGCATTAAGTACTAAATAACCTGAAAGTAACTTCCCGTGGAAACAACTAAAAAATCTGGATAAAATATAAATTATTTCTTTTAATGAATTGCTGAGCTGGGTAGAAATTAAAGAAGTAGCCGAAAGCTAAATCAATGAGAAAACTCTGGAAGGTAGGTAAGAAGTGAAACTAGATTTTACTCTAAGGGCATCGGTTAAACTCTAGTTTGTGTGTGTTGTTTTAAATTGTGGTAATATTGACTTAAAACATTGTATATGATTTATAGGTATGGGCTCACCTCCTCTTCTTTTGACTTGAGCTCCTGTTTAATGTCTGGAAATGGCCATGAAGTTCAGGAAATAAAAGCTGGATAATCTTTGGAGTAAACAGACTTCAATCAGAACCTTAGAGAAACATCAAAAATACAATTGCCAAGAAAAATCAGCTCATTGTATGACATCACAAAACATACAAAGAAACCAGAAATCAGAAGAAACATGGCATTATAAATCAGAGCCAGCATAAATAAGAACCAGAATAAACTGAACAGAGTCCTTAGAGTCTTTAGATGCTGGAATTTTCTAAAATACATATGTTTTAAGAAATAAGGAATGAAAATGTGAGAAAAAACAGCATCTCTAAAAATGACCAGAGCAATATATTTAAAATAGGATAGGTAAGAATTAAAGAAACCAACAAAGTGTGATGAAGCACTAGGGGCTAACAAAAGCAAGAAGCCATTTTTACCCCGTGTCTGAAAAATCCTGGGAAAGAAGAGGTTTACAAAAAACTATACATAGAGGCAAATGGTCATCTGAGAGGACCTGCAAACTTTGGTAGAATGCTGCCGACCGACCAGCAACCCACTAAGGAGGCAGCTGGAGATAACTACTCCACCTCGCTCCTTCTAACGCTATTGTCCTGTTAATACCTTTCACTGGCTGAACACACCTGAATACGGGAGCCATGGGAATGTCACTGGTGTATGACTTAGAGGGTAGTGTGCCAGGTAACAGGGCAAAGAAAGAAGAATTAGTGGGACAAAGGGAGACTTCCCCAGTCCAAGAGTTTAAGGACATTAAGAATAGAGCAAAAGGCCTAACTTAAATTGAAACATAACTGTAAAAGAAATAAAACAAAGCAGAGCAGAAATTCAAAAATAAAATGGATATTTCAGAATCACTAAAAGACAATCTTAGATCAAAAAGTAAACCCAATATAAAAAGAATTTCAAAAATAGACAATATCATAGTGAAAATAAAAACATCAAAGACATCAAAAAGTTCTTAAAATCAGAGAGAAAAGAAAGATTCTTTCCTGAGGAAAGGCAGTTCAAGTACTCACCTATTTTTCAACAACAGTTATCAGAAATAACACATTCAGTGAGCAAAAGGATATCTGTCCACATTTAATTTTTTGTTTTGCGAACCTATTTCTTGAGAAGATGGGTAAAATGTAGACATTTTCAAATGGTTAACCACTGAGATAGTTTAAAATTTCCTGATTCACTCTAAAGGATGAACTTCAGGAAGAAGGAAGGTGATCAAGTATAGAAGTTCTAAGACGCAATAATGAATAGGAAGGAAGCAAATATAAAATATGTGGATATATTTAAATATAGAAATCACAATTTTCAAGGTAGAAGATATAAAAAATAGAGTGAAATCAGAAAATAAAATTTCAACTCAAAAGAAGGGAGAAAAATAAAATAGGAAATCTGTATAAATAGAAAGTACAAAATAAGGTCACAGAAATAAGTCCAAAATTGTTATCAGTGAAGTCAAATGAATGTTAATATATCCTGATTAAAAAATGAATTTTTTAAAGATATATTTAAAATATTAAATTATATTTTCTTTCCAATAGGTATACCTTAACTATAAGGACAACTCCAAATATTAATCCAAAGTTTGGAAAATAAAATTCCAGGCAATTACTATTAAAGAGGGCTCTTGCAACTTTTATATATTATTATCAGACACACAGATTTTAAAGTAAACAAACTTATTTGACCTTAACATTATTACATAGTGATAAAGGATTCTTTTCATCAGGATGCTATAACTTCTATATACTCAACAATATATCCTTGAATTATGTAAAACCAAAATTATAAGGAGAAATAGACATTCACCATCACACTACTCTCACTAAGTAGTAAACAGAAACAAAAGCTATCAGCATTTGGATAATATACATTCTTTTCAAAGCACTTGTGAGCGTTTACAAACAAGAAGCATTGAATTCTGCAAGTACATATAGATTATGATGGATGCTGGTAAGTACTAGGATAGAGGGAAGAGTAGACCAGTATAAGGAGGATCAAGAGTTTTGGAGCAGGAGGAATATATTGACAGACCTGTTCGAAATTCAGTGTTGAAATGTGGTGATCAGGACAGTTAGTGAAGTATTAACATTTGAGTTAAGATTTTGATCCAGGAGAGGGGATTTTTGAGAGAGGATACTGCTAGAGTAGAAGCATGAGATCGGAACATATTGTATACATGCAAGTGGATTGATGCATACGGGAAGAAAAGAATATGAAGAGAGGCTAAAGGGAGCAGAACACAGAGGTCCTTGGAGGCCACTAAAGGACTTTGGCCTTCACTCTGATTAAAACAGGAAATCCTCAAAGTGCAGTGACAAGATATGGCTCATACTTTAAAAGGACTCCCAGGTTGCTGAGTTGAGAATAGATCATAAGGAAGCAAGGATTTTGGCACAGAGGCTGTAAATATACACTCTATCCTATCATTCCTTTAGTGGATTATATATGTACTTTCCCTTAAATGAAGATAAGCAAAAGGAAAGAGAGAAGAGCAAACCCCTCTGGGTGAGGAGGGAACTGGGAATGAAATACCAGGTGTGTGGTTTTAAGGTGAAATTGCTTTGTACCATGTGATATGATCCTTTCTTGTGACCCCACAAAATTTTGGAAAAAGCAGAAAGATTTTTAAATGCTCCTGGAATTAGCTCATAATTACGTGGTGTCCATCTGAGTAGTTCGGGCTGTTCAGGTATTCATTTGTTTCAAATAGGAACTTAATTGTGTTTTTTCCAGAAACCTATCTTCCTAAATAAATGAGTCATCTTGACTCTTCTTCTTTTAGTAAAAGATACAGCATGTTTCATTTCCCTCCTGTTAGTATAAGATATTAAATGATTGAAAGTATTTATGCCTTAAAACCTAGAAGCTGAGAAACTATAAATATGATCCTGATTATGTTTTCTGTTTCCTCATCAATACGAATAATAACCATCAAACAGTATTCATTTGATTAATGTGTTACAGTTCACTTATTGAAAGAATATGCTGAATATCTCCTATGCCTCTATGCCATATGTGACAATGGGGGAAAATTGTCCCAACATTCAAAAAACCTCATTACTAACTGACAGTCCCCTTAGCATGTGGGCTCTAACTACAGCTGAAAGACACTCATCAAGGATAGAATGCAGAGGATGAAGGCAGCATTCCAGGGAAAATGTTGGTCATTACATCACTGGATTATAAACACTATGATGCCATTTATATTATACTAGATAGTGTATGTTTAGATACTTAGACACATTGTTATTTCCTTAGATGTGTGATATTGCAGTATAAAAACAAGTTCTGCCTTTCTGAAACTACTGATAATCCTTGCATGTTTAGTAAATGATCACTGACTTTAGAAATCAAACTGTTTTTCTCTTTTCCATATCAACATCACATCATCCATCTTTTCATGTGGAACATTTATTCTTTCAATTAGTTAACATCAAGATGTAACTCATTTTACAATAATATTGCTGTTTAACTTATGTTTGTCCTTACTAACTATCACCACATCATATTCGGCCTACCTAATTGGGTATTGATTATTTTTGCACTGTCATTTGCAGTTTAAATTGGATCTTTATAAACACTTGTGAGTCCTTTTAATCATTATTACATGCTTAATATGCATGCAGAGTCTTAGTCTGAGGTTTGCTTCACTGTGCCCAATTCAGGTTCAACTTTCCTTAAAAGAAAACAGTAGCTCAGTTATAATACCGAAGTACTGTCCACTCCTTCTTCAACTCTTCTTTTTTTTTTTTTCTTGAATTCAAAACCAAACAAGCAATTCCGAAACTTTTGGGCCACTGACCCTAGGACTGTATGAGGAAGGATGATCACAGCTTGCTATCTTCTTGTTGTCTCTCCCCTGGATAGAACAAAATATTCATCACATCCAGAAATAATATAGCAATAGTATTCTTCCCTTTACAATGTCCATGTTTAAGTATACTTTCATTTTTAATCTACATTATTTTTGTTTAGTTTTCCATGAATTATTTCTGTTGAGCTTTTACACCTCCAGAAGCAACAGTCAACATGAGCAATAACTTACAAATACTCACTACTTTAAGATTTATTGAGATTCTGTGAGTCTTTGGTAAAAATCTTACTTTATGGTACACTAGAAGAAAGAAGACAGAAGATGTTTTATATGTTTAGTGCCATTATGAAATGAAGACTGGAGTTTGGGTACTCAAAAGACTTGAGTCCTTACTCAAGCCCTTTGGGGTTACCTTGCATATGTCATTTCAATGCTCTACTTCAGTCATCTTATCTACAGATAAATGAATTAGCAGTACCAATTTCAGAATTTTCAGGAAAATTAAATGAAACAAATGATGGGAAATTATTTTGACAACTGAAATCACTATATCAAAACTCTCAAATGGTTTGGACTCTGTATGAGCAAAGGGTACAGGCATTAAAATGGAGAATACCTGCTGGAAACTACTTGTTATTCTTCCAGACATTAAATAGATATAATATGGAAGATTCAGAAGGCAAGTAATGAGAATATTTGAAATGGTTAGATTTTCTTCTGAGTGGATTTGGGACTTAAAAATATACCTCTGTGATGGGTAATATTTGTATTGGAAAAGAACACTAATGGAATGTAAACTTGCAAATGTTTCTTCCAGGACGGAGCAGACTTTATTCAATCCATTCATGATATTATTCATTAAATATTTATGGAGTATTTAGCATAGGATAGGCACTATGCTACAGGATGCTATGAAAGATGGAGTGCCTCTGGAGAGAAAAGATGTCTGACCTTTGTCAAATGGTGTGTACATTTGCACTCTGTACATAATCTCTGGACTCTGTCAAGTTAAAAGGTAGTACCCTGTTTACCAAGAATGAATATAGTCAAATTTTAGGTTGCAGTCAATATTGTAGTCTTTATCCTTTAACAGAAATGTTCCTCATAGATTCATTGTCAAATTTGAAAGCAACAAATGCTACCATTCTTTTTTTTTTTTTAATAGAAGAACTGGGGCATAGGCAAGAGGTTTGGGGGGATGAGAGGATTCACCAGAGACAGAGCAGGGAGCAGAACAGGCAGATCTACTGAAATACACTGTTCAGGGGAGCAGCAGGCAAGACAGGAGAGATCTGCTGCACCATATGTGGGTTGACTCCCTGGCTGGGGATCAAACTCTCAGTGATAGCACTAAGACTTAACCTCTAGGCCACCAGGGAGGCCTGCTACCATGTTTTAAGTTTCCTATTCTTATTGTCATTCTAAGTATATAAGACTATTTATAGTTTTGAATTTATTGTGTTGAATTCTGCTTATAATCAGGTTAAATAAAAGCTCAGTGAAATTCCAGTCTGATTTTTTGAAAAATGCTTGCATTTGTTCAAGAGTGTTTAATAAAAGATAACTATGAAAACATAACTGAACTTTCACTTTTCCAGAAACTGTGAGTCAAGGATATTTACTCTATATAATTTATTTTATATCTCCCTAGCTGATTTTTAAAATCAGGAAGACATAGGGAGCCAATAGAGAACAAAGGACAAGACTTGCAAATACTCAATTCATTTCTTGTACATCAGAGTTCATTTAAGGGCTTATCTAAATTGTCTCTCATATTAGCCCATTAAACTCAACATATTTCCAGTTTGAGTTGTACTCATGAAGAAGTGATAAACTATATGGGGGAAGGGGAGATAGCCTTAGTATTTTTGATAGCCTATGAGCAAAACAAGTTTCTTTTACTTTAAAACCAACTTCCTGGTGTCATGATTAAATCACCTTTCCTTGATACTAATCCCCTCTCCTAGTGGGTGCACAAAGAAATCTTGTTTCTGCTGATAGTACCTGTCCTACCTGCAACTGCCTTTCCCTCATCTCTGTATCAGCAGATGACTTTATCTACTGGAATGAATTCATTGAATCTCCCTCGCCTATATCTCACATCTGTATTTTTATTTATGCTGCATCTACCTGAATCTGACCTAAACCTGCTGAATTAAAACCTTACTAGAAATAGAGGAATCTGTTTATTTAAAGCTCCTCTGATGACTTTGTGACTTAGGTAAATTTGGGATACACCACCAAAAGAGCTGTGGACACCATTGTTCATAACCTCTGATTGCTTTTTCATGCTGTTTGAGATTAATCTGGCTGCCCCTATATCTTCCCAGCAGTTGACATATAGGCTGCACTTCTCAGAGCTCTTCAATGAGTTGTTAGAGCATCTGTCTTGCCTGTGGTCATCACACTTAATCTCTCCCTGCTGGATCTGTTAACACACTCCTGCTGGTGGCTTGCCAAGCTTTAAAGTAGCTAGAATAGTGCCTTTGCTGTGCCCTGGTTGTGCTCCAAAACTTCATTCTTGGTTATTTTGTCTGATCACTTAATGCAAAATGTAGATCATCGATGACACTGTTGGAAGATTCCAAGCAGTCAGAAGTGTAATCTTAGGAATTAGAAGTTCCACAGCCATATAATAGCTTGGACATGAATATTACCCTGTAAAACTTTTAATTTGATTCAAAGTGTATTTTCTACTGGCCATAACAGTTAACATTCCAAAGAACAAATGGATATTTATGTCGTTTTAAAATTTTTCATATGTTGTGTATATAATATGTTGTGTATATAACACTGGTCAACAAATTTTTACAAAAGTCATGTTACTGAAATAAAATTAGTCATTTCCTATCAATTTGTATGTGCTCAACATGAATATGACAGTCAAATTCTAAATTTGGCTCTAGTTTTTTTTTTTTTGTAATCTGCAATAAATTGATGTTTACATCATAAAATGCATGCCAATAGTAATAGGCCTACAGTTAATACCTGTAAAAAAATCAAGTCATAGACTGCTTCTTAGATTTCTTCGCTTGTGGCTTGTACAGCTATTCAGGAATAGAATACATGGGAGACGGTTTCCATTGTGCAAAAGCACAGCCTTAAGACTCAGTTTCAAAGAGTCTAGAAATAGTCTCCATTCTTGTGCGTCATGAGTGATTACTAAGGCATTCATGAGGCCCTCAGTATTGGAACAGAATACCAGAGTACTTTCCTATCTGAAGAAAGGCTCCAACTGCTGTTGGCACTTTCGATAGAACGTAATTGTGGCATCTTCTTCTAGAAGACTCCATTGTTGGAGTCTTGATCCTAGCAGTTCTGCCTTGTTCTTGGATAAGTCCAAATCATGAACCAGGTCATATAGTTCTCCCTGTGTTAGTCTGTGTGGGGTTGATGATGGACCACAGTGAAAATCTGGATCACTGTGTGCTGATGGAACAGGAGAAGAACACGTCGGCTCACCCTTGTCATCATAGATGAATCAAGAGAATATTCTGCTGGAGGTTCTGGAATAGAAAGCCCCTCACCTTGTGGAACTGGTCTCAATGCAGACGGAATGTTTGGGTAGACTTATGTGGTTGCTTGGCTCACTCCACACCATGGGGATTGCAAACAGCATTGATGGTCTTTTGCCATTTAACCACTGCGAAAGCTGTATTGTACATGTAGCACATTATATATGTGGGGCCCAAGGCTTGTCTTGGTCACCAACCTTGCATCTGAAGTAAAGATGATAAGCCTTCTTCACTTGACAAGTGATACTTTTCTTCTGATTGGCAAATGTCACTTCCCCACAAATAGAGCAGAAATTGTCCATGCTATTAATGTACTTTTGAGGCATTACTGTTCTGTATTGTGCCTAAATGGATAAAAGAATAACAGTTCTATGGAACAGTAGCTTAAACTGTCTTGCACAAAGTCTGAAATATTTTCAATGCTCAACCTTTCCCACAAGGCTTTATCTAGTGCACTGCTAATGTCAGCTTACTTCAGCAGCTTCCTGGCAGTAGTATTGCTCTGCATCAGAAAATGATGCAATCAACTCTGGATGATTTTTTTCCTGATGGTATTATGCAATGTGATGCAATATTACATCATTCTAGGCTGATTTAGGATGTTGTTGCAGTCCTACTGGATAAATTTACACGGTGAAACATAAAATGAATTATATGAAATATCTTCAAAACAAGAGCTAATAAAAAACTTTCAGGGTTATATTCATGTTCAGCACACCAAGATACTACAGATTAGGGCCTTTATAAGTCCGTAACGATCTCACTGTTGACCAGTGTAATTTATAGTGAGTTGCTTTGGTCCCAGCTATGTTTTTGTTGGTTCTCAGAAATTTAAAATGCCATTGATAGAGGCAAACATTCAATGTCAACTGCTGAGGGGTTAAAAACAAACACCTGTCATCAGCAGCTCAGGGTATATATATCAATATATACAGGTGACCCTCCATATCCATAGTTCTGCATCCGCAAATTCAGCCAACAGTGGATCAAAAATACACACTATATAATTAGCCCCACAGTGGACAAGTCTTCTTTTTCTTGTCATTATTCCCTAAACAGTACAGTGTAATTGCTATTTACAAAGCATTGAGATTATATTAGATATTATCAAGCAATCGAGAGATTACTTAAAATTTATGAGAGAATATGAGTATATGCGAATGCTACACTTTTTATTTAAGGGACTTGAGCATCCTTGGATTCTGGTATTTGTAGGGGTCCTGGAACTAAATGCCTACAGATACTGAGGGGTGTCTCTGTGTATATATAGAAGTGTGTATATTTCTATGTAATATATTTATCCAATGTATTTGTACTATATGTTTGTATATATTAATATATGTTTGATAAGGACAAATTAACATGCATTACACAGTAAAATTTCAAGTATTCAGTCTCATAGTAGAAGTACAATAAATAATCCAGAGAGTAATGGAAATAATGGATGAAGAAGTAACAACTGGGAAAGGTCAAATTTCAAAGAATCTTGATTAAGTGTCAATTGACCCTTTTACTTCCTGTGTGACTATGAGCAGATCATTGAATATTTGTGTTTCCTTCCTTAGTTTTCTCATTTTCAAGTGGCTCTTTCAGAATTCTGTTGTAAGGATTAAATGAGATAAATGATAGTAATACATTATAAGATATAGTCATTGTTCTTGCTAAGGTCAAAGACTACTGCACAATTTTTAAGTATCATCTAAATTCTAGAGGAAAGAATAACTTATGTAGCACTTTTGTTAAATCATGGGCAAGAACTCATTTTGCTCATGTTAATATGCTTGGAAGATTATCATATAATAATCCCTTGAATCTTACTGAGTAAAATGTAGTATCTTTCTTTAAGTTCCTCATTTCTAACAATTGGCAGTTCATATGCATGGATGTTTTGTTTTTGTGAGAAACATAACATTTGTTTAGCCAAAATTTTTTACATGTTAATTACCCATCTGTTCTTTTTTTATTAAATAAAAGCAAATTTTTATATTTTTCTTAACATACTGGACCTTTAAAATTTTAGCATGATTAAATTTTATTTAGGATAATTATGATTAGTAATAGCTACAATTGCTGCATTCTTTTCTTCTGATAGGCACAATGTAAAGCCTTTTACATGTATTCAAGTTGTTTTATCTTCACACTTTTAATCTATATACAGATGGACCCTATGAGGTAGCTAATGTTAGCTCTCTTTACTGATGAGAATATTGTCACAAAGTTTCTTTCTCTAAAATAATTCTTTAAGAGACAGAATGGTAGTTTGAGCCCAGCCAATCTGATTTCAGAACCTAGGTTCATAAAATTTAAATCATGCTATATTGCTAACACTGGCTTACTCTCTAGCATATCCACTTGAATGAAACCTTTGGGCGCCATGATTCCTGGCACCCATAAATCCTTGAATTTTTGTTTCCAATAGCAACCATATAAATGAAACCTTCTTAAAGTGCTCAAAATACTTTATAACCTGTGATCAGTTTTTTGGACATATTCTCAAACATATTTATATGGAAACCAAATAGACCACTTTTGTTTTTTTCACATACTTGATAGTCATATATATGAAAAAGGAAAAATTAAAGAACATATTCAAGAGAGTGGCTTACAAATTTCCAAACAGGATAACTTGTCATTCCTCATCAATATGGTTGGTTTTTAAAATTATATGACAATTGTAGAAAGATTTTACATGTGCAGGTTATATATAATGAACTTTATTATCTTGAACTTCCAAATACTAGTGAATAATTATAAGTTCACTTAAATTGTTACAAGTTCATCATGGAAATTCATGTACTTGCTGAACATGTAATCAGAATTGTGCACTGAATTAATTCAAAAGTCAGAAACTAGAAAATTTTATATAGTTTAGTTTCCATAGCTAATTATCAGGGCGAAACTTCAGAGACAGTCTTGGAAGATAAATTTCATCCCCCTCCCCCATATGTAATCTTAAAGCAAATTATATCTTGGTTTCACTTGGTTTCCTGTGTCTCAAGGAACCTCAAGAGATAAAAATCTTTTTCTCACTTGATATGAGCTTCAAGTGAAACTAAGTTTAAGTTATCATTGAAAAACATTTTCTTATACTTGATATATACAGACATGGGCTATAAGCATGCACAAACACACTCATACATGCACATAAAGGAGCTCATACGTGTGAGTAGATTGGTTTCAGGAAGTATATTTGGAAGTGTTTCTAAGAACCAGTGGTAGCTTGCCATACGAATAGTCTTATGTTGCTGTTCAGTACTAAAGCTTATTTATGTCACATTTCACACCATTTTAAATATTACTTGTTGGGATTTTCCTTTCCCAATTTCTTCTTGAAACATAGGAAACATAATTCTCTGCACCACTAACCATTGGAGACCCTCCAACATCACAACCTATAACAACCTCCCAACAGCTCTACTTGCAAATATGATCACAGTGGAAGTTAGGATCTCAACATATGAAGATTGTGCATGGGGGATGAGAATGAAATTCATCTTCCAGTATTGTCTCTTAAGGTTTCACCCTGAGGATTATCCATGGAAACTAAATATATAAACATTCTGTGCATAACAATCTCTAATTGGTGAATATACATTTTTGGAACTTTGCACATATGGTTTTTTTACATTTTTTTTTTTTACATTTAAAAAATTGTGTTGCTTTAGAAAAGTCAAGCATGCTTCATTTTACCACAGTCCCTGCCATTCCCTACTGTCTTATTCCTTGCTGGATAGGCACAATGGTGTTGTCTACCAAGCCTCTGTATGTGCTTAAATTACCAACTCTTGATTTATAACATTTATTTGTCAAACTTAATCAAGATTTTTGGTTTAAAATAAGCTTTTTGTTCTCTCTTACAGAATGGAGAACCTAATAAGGGGAAGGAATCCCCCACAGTATCAGAGAAGTCCTTGTAAAGAAGTTCGTGCAGCATTTCGGAAGAGGCCTGAAGAAGAGTGTAAGTATGTTTATAGGATAACTGTACTTTAGATAGATTTTGGTGAGTAGCATATAAAGACTCAACTGTTGACGTTTAAGTGATTAGTCAAATGATAAACATTTGCTGAATCAAATTAATTTGTATCTTAAAAACAAAATTCTGCATAGTACCTGATTTGGGCTCTAAAAACATTGAGTTCTTGAAGGTTCCTCTGGTTTGTCAAGATTCTCTACTGGTAATTGGGTTCCATGTTCAAATGAAATTGGAAAAATCTGCACAATATGGCATTGTTTTTTAAGTATTTATACAATGAACATTAATGTTTTTGAGGGCTCCTGATGTTAAAAAAAAACTTTGAAAAGATTTAAAGTATGTCTTAAATGGTTTAAAATCAACATTTTCTAATTTCATTTGATAAAAATGCTCATTTTTAAAAATGTATTAGATGACCCCTAATACCAATTTTCCTCATGGTATTTCCATATATTTTCAGGGAACTAAATCACATTCCATGATGGTAAATATTTATCTGAATTGTGGTTTTTTATAGGAACTTACATTTTATAAGGATGAAGCTAATGGAGTAGGTTCACTGGCATCTATAGTTTAGTAGACTGTTAAGGTGATATTTCCATTTTTAATTAGTTTAAATACACTGATATGGGTAAAGACCAAATACATAAATCTGGTTACACATGGGAAAAGAGTGTTTTTGTTTTATTTCTTTTGATTATAAAGTCAGTAGATAACCAAATTGGGTTAGCATCTATGTCATTTGATAAAGTGTCTTTATTATTTGGCAAATTTACAATTTCTAACTCTAGAAACAATATCCAAGTAAAACTAAATAAAAATAGAGTTCATGGGTATATTAAAACAGACACTATAACATGTAGCCTTTTGCATAAAGGTATTGCCTTTTTATTCATCATAAGGAAAGTTCAGGGGTTTTCATCGATGCTGATTTTACACAATCCATTTACTCTCTGAAATAGTTCTGAGGGTTTTGTTTAAAACATAGAAATGAATTTTGTGGAGAAAACTATAGTTGATTCTCACAGAGTTGCTATTTAACAATTTAATGTATAAAAAGTGGATTTTCCAGGTTTCCTGTACAGATTTGGTCTAATCCAGAGACTGGCCGACTATTACTCACCAAATCCAGCCTGCCACTTGTTTCTGTAAATAAAGTTTTGTTGAAATACAACGATCTGATTATTTAGTATTGTGTGCAGCTGCTTTCATACCACACTGGAAGAGTTCAAGAGTTGTGACAGAGACTACATGACCCACAAGGCCAAAAGTATTTACCAGATTTTTTAAGGGAAAAAAGGGCTTAAAACACTGGTCTGAGTCAGAGGTTCTCAAAGTGTGAGCCATTGACTAGTGACAGCAGCTCAGGGAACTTAGTAGACAAGGAGATTTGAGGACTGCAACCCATATCTACTGAATCAAAACCTCTGGGGATAGATTCCAGTAATCTGTTATTTCTGAAGAAGTCCTCCAAGAGATCTGATACAAACTCAAGTTTGAAAACCTTCGCCTAAGTCAATATCCCTCTGTCACTGGCTGCAGATGATATAAAACATCATTGATACAAAAGACTAAGAATGATAAAGTCTTCCTGTTGTATAAGATAAAGTACATAATATAACTGTCTCATAGCAAGCAGGTCCTCAATTGCATTGTGGCAGTAGAAGCAAATTTTGAAGTGTTGGTACAAGAACTCAGCTAGATTGAATATGGTATTGAACATATGTAATGAGAAGCTGCTATGTTGTTATTCTCATCCACAGAGGTCTTAATTATCCCTTGTTATTATAATGAACAGTTCATCTTGTTCTGTTAGGGATCAGTGTTAATTCCCTAAGAAAGATGCCTCTTTCCAGGATGGAAGCTGCATATCCTACTTTTTAATTAAGACATTAACTTTACAGCCACAGAAAAAGGGTTTATTCTCTTAGATGACACAATGTGACCAGCTTCAATAACCTGGGTGTTACTTTTTAAAATATAATATTGTGTTAACTAATCTTGAAAATGAGGACGATGATAAGCCCACCTTGTAGGGTTGTTTTGATAATCAAGAGAGAGATTTCTATTAAGTACTTGGTACAGAATCCAGGAAATAAGTTTTCTTTCTTCTTTCTCACTTTCTTTTAACTTGCTTCTATTGGTATTCTGATATCAAATTATTTGAGGATAATATAGTGTGTTTGTGATCACAGAAATGAAAATCTACAGAAATTATCACCATTATATTTAGAAACAATAATGCATAGTTAGGGGCAGGTTTAAAGAAATGACATAAAGCTGAATTTTTTACAGCAGTGTTAGTTAGCAATTCATGTTAGATAGCCTTGTCTCACATAATGGCAGAGTTCTTTTTCATGATTTCACAAATTCAGTACAGGATCGAGACCAGTATTTATGGTCAACTCCCATAGAAAGCTGCCACCAAGAAAACCATCATAGAAAGCCAAGTAGTAGTGGCTTCCCTTAATTGAAAAATTAAAAGGCATAGTGGACCTGGCAAAGACTACAGGATCCTCTGTATTCAAGGAGAACCCTCTTTCATTTTGGAGACACTGCATTACTGGAAAGTTTTGCCTTCTCATTAGCATATTTTAGTTAGCATATTTTAAACTGCTTTCTTTTATAATCTTTCACATTTTCAATGTGAAGATCAACACCCTAAAAATTGTATTGCTTTAGATACATAGTTCGTAACCAATTATTTTAAGTGTATTATATCTAACTAAGCTGCATCTAGCCATAACCACACAAACTTCAAATAAAAATATTTATTTTAAAAGACAGACTTTTAAATATGCTCAAGTTACTTCCCAATTAAAAAAAGTAAAAACTTTGTCTGAAAACTACAGTCCCATTTTGTTTATAGCCTTGTTCTTGCTCTGTTTCCAGGAAATCCTCTCTGAAGAGTTCTGTACACATTCCAACTGGATACAGTGGAATGACTGCTAATCATTCTTCCAAACCTCTGCAGTCTGCATTCTTCCTAGTCACTTTACTGTAAAAGACCTTATTCAGACCACCAATGATATCTTTATGTTACTGTATTAGCTTTTTTTCCTATGTAACAAATTACCACAAACTTACTGGTTTAAAACAACACTCATGTATTATAACCTTGTCTTTTGCTGACTTCTATCCAGAGATCACCTATAGGTTTTAGAAGTCTTCTGAAATTGCTTGCTCACATATTTTCTCAATATGGCTGTTTTATTTCATTAAGCCAGCAAGGAGCCTCCTTTTCCTTAGGGCGTTATCCTGCTGAGATCTTTCACCTGATTTAACCACATTCGCCCAAGATAATCTCACATTTACTAAACTAAAAATCCTCAGATTCTGGAACTTAATTACGACATTCCTTTTTCCATATGCTATTGGCTGGAAGCAAGTCACAGACCCTTTGCTCAACCAGGAGGAGAGGATTATACAGTTTGAGCACTTAGAGATGTGATGTTCACGGGCATCTTAGAATTCTGTCTACCATTTGCTAAATCCATCAGGCATTTTTTCAGTGTACTTCCTAACTGGAATCAATACTGCTGATCATTTCCCCCTTTTGAAAAACCTCAAGTGCTTTTCCTACCATAATACACTATTCCCCTGGTTTTCCTCCAGCCCTTCAGTTATTCTTGGGCATACTCATTTTCTATTTCTAGTCATTACATATTGCAATTTCTGAAGAGTGAAGTCTTCTTTCCAAATATACTTTCCCCGTAGGCAATCTTATCACGCCTCAAATGCTACTTATTCCTATAATCAGATGACTCATAAATTGATACTTCTGCACCAGACCTCTGTCTGTATATTTAAATGTCCACTAGACACATCCTCTTAGATCTCTTGATAGTGCCTCAAACTCACTGAATCTCTATCTTTCCCTCAGAACCTGAGCGGCTTCTGATGTTTTTGTCTGAGTGTTAGATGTTCTTAACCATTCTGCTTCAAAAGAGTCTAGGAATAGTCTTTCATAACTTCTACTTTTTCCTCCTTAATCCTCTCTAAATTCAAAGCCTCTTAATTTCACCTCCCAAATATGTTTTGAATCCATTCATAGCTCATCTTCTCTGCAGAGATTCTAAGATTCTACCACCCTGTAAATACCCAGCATACAATACTGAGAATGTTTCAACTTCAAATGAACAATAGAATGGATAAAAACAGAACTAAACTTAAACTTTCTTTTATCTCATATTTCAGTTAAAGCAAATATTACACAGCACATGATATGGTTCACAATGTATATAGAAGAAAAAATTTTGGCAAGTACATTATAAACTCAGGAGGGTAAAGAGACTTATCAAAGTAAGGTTTATCTGTTTGATTTGCAGTGGTATAACATTGAACATGTAGACTTTGATAAGTTACATAAGTATTTTATACTTATCTAGAATAACCACTAAGAAAACTAAACAAAGTGATATCCCCAAGTAATACTATAAATTCATCAAAACAACTAGAAATATATGTAAGTAATCCACAGGAAGGCAAGGAAAAAAGAAATATAGGATTAAGAAAACTGACGAACAGAAACAAATAACAAAATGACAGACAAACTTTAACATACAGGTAATTACCTCAAGTGTAAATGGTATAAATACTTCAATTAAAAGACAGAGCTAGTCAGACTAGTTTAAAAAAGCTAGACAATATATGTTCCCTATAAAACAAAATGACCTGAAAATGTAGACAAAGAGATATTAACTAAAAAAAATGGAAAAAGATAAATCCTGCTAAAACTACTTAAAGTGACTATATTTATTTCAGTTGATCAAGAGGATATTCCAATTATAAATGTTTATTACCTCAATTTGTCTTTTTACAAATCGGTATTTTCTCATACTTTGTTTCAATAAATTTCCAATAATGTCTTCTTTTTACAACTTACTGTTCAATAGTAATAATAACTGTAATAGCTAAGAAATTCTTGATAGCATAGGTATGATTATAGTCTTTTTTTATTTTTAAGTGACGGTCTTATTAGGAAAAAGAGAAAGGAAGAAGAGACACCTGAATAGACACAAGTGGGCAGAGAGCTGCTGCTGCTGTTTTGCAAAGGGAAAAAGTTTATGAAAAGAAACTACCACATAGTCACAGGCAGGCAGGAGAGTTGTTGATTGTAGTCTGTCAAAAAAAACATTGTTTTCATGTAGAGAAATATTATGAAGGTAAAATTGAGTCAATAATGTGGAAACTGAAATTCTGCAAAGCCTATATATTAAGTTTCTGAAAAATAAGACCAATTTATTGAAGAATTTTTTTCTTTGTTTTACTATCGAAATGTAAATTCTTAAGAACAATTCTATCCGTATGCCAGTAATATTATACTTTCCCTTAATATAAATAATCTATTTGTATTACTTGGAGATAACACATAAAATTATTTTGCTTTCAAGTAACTGAATGCTTCCTTTTCAAATGTCAAACTATTCTAATATTAACTAGTTTGGTAAAAATCATAATGATTAGACATATTGTTGCCTTTATATTAGAATTCATTAAATATGATTTAACATTCTCCTGATGACTCGAGGACATTTTATAAACTCCCATTATTGTGAAGTGTGTTAATACAATTATATCTGCTTTTCTCTATATCAAATCTCAGCTGTCACTTTTGCTATGAATGTTCTTGCTTTTGCTTTTTAGCTTCCCCTTCTTTTGACATTCTGTTTGTCATTTTAGTTTTCTCTTTCAGAGAGCTGATAAACCATCCTTGTTAAGAATTGAATAATAAATATTTGTCAACGAACCGTGGATTTAAAACCAGTCAAGCTTTCAATGACTTATGGTAAAAAGAATAAGGAAGTAGGAAACATTAAGTGCAATGTAAGACGTGAGGGTACATTAGTTTAAAAGATCCTGAGGCCACTCTTCTCCTACTGGACTTCATTTCAGGTCTGTGTTGGGTCTCAGGATACTTTTATTGTTTATCAGTTCCCTATTTCAAACCGTGTCTCAATAACTAAACTATAAGGTTGATGGCATGGTGCTCATTTCATTTCAATAACTTGGTCAGGGACTTAGGCAACTGAAGAAGAAGATTTCATATCTACTGTGGAAATTTGATGAACGTCTCAGACTGCTAGCACCGTACTATGTAGCTATGGATTTTACACATATACAGAACAATGTCACTATGGAGAGGAAGAGTTACCATATTTTCCTGGCCTTCATTTTATACTAGAAGACCTCCCAGAAGCTCCTGAAAAATGTTCCTTATCATTTTACAGGCCTACTTCTGTATTCTGTACTGCTGCTGTATACAAGGAGAATGCTAGGCACTCACTGACTTAAGTCTGCTGTGCTGCATCAATCACTTTCAAGCGCCGGTTTATTATTAAAAGTAAGTTTAAATAAGGCATTTGCCACTTACCTATCATAATGGAAGAGAGAAGATTATTCAACAGTATGTCACATGCTGTTGCTTTAGTATATATTTGCCTACATATACTCAGTTATCCCAAAATATTTTAGGGTTGTAAAAGGGACAGAAAAGGTGGTACTTGGAAATCTGGGCAATAATATTAATATCCAGACCCCTGTATATATCTTAGTGTCCTTTTGTCCCTATCTAAGTCCTTTAGTTTTAAGAAATTTGTGTTGCTATTCTCTTCAGTTTATCCTTTAACTTTCTTAAAAATTCATTTCCTGCTAGTTTGGAATGAAATCTGATTCCTTTATATCTCCCTTCCATTCTAGGACCAGTCCATTTTCATTTAACCTTGAATAATTATTAGTCACATTTTATAGGTGATGCTTAGGATCTCAGACATGGAAGTAATTAATGCAGTGGTACTTATATAGCAAGTGTCAAATCTGGGATAAAACCCTAAATTTGATTCCAAAAGTTCTTACTCCTGCTGTTCTATGTTATTTGCCTACACTATATTGTGTCCACCTTTTGCATAACCAGTAACTTTTTTTACATAAAATATTGTACATACAAGGACCAATATAGCATGCATGAACACCTTAAGGAATTATCAGTTATTACCCATGTGCCTAAAACATCAGAGTTGCTGAATTGCAGATTTCTATTCAACTCTGTTTATACATTTAGTTAACTGCATCCGTCACAGGAGACTAGTCTTCCCCACTTGTCCTTCCTTAGGTCCTTCTTTAAGGATCATTTCTTTTTTTTTTAAGATTTATTTATTTATACATACAAGCTGGGATACAGGCCAGAGGCGTGGGGCGGCGAGAGGGTTCACCAGAGACAGACTGGGGAGCAGAACAAGCAGATCAGAAATACACTTGCTGAGGGGAGCAGTGGGCGAGGCAGGAGAGGTCTGCCGCACCATGTGGGATTCTCCCCGGCTGGGCGTCAAATTCGCATTGCTGCTGCCGACAGCTCCACAGCGCAACGCTCAACTGCTGCGCCACCAGGGAGGCCCTAAGGATCATTTCTTAACCTTACTACAAAGCCAAAGGAAAGATGTATGTTTTAGTACAAATGGACTCAAGAGAAACAAGTGGTCAGTGATTTCTCATTGGCCAGAAAATATTACCAAATATTATTCTCTCTTAATATCCTCGATTGTGACTATATACAATGCAGTGACCAAAATTAAAGTTGCATGCATTGAATTTTATCACCACACCTGAAATTAATACTTATAATTAACTATTTTAGTATGATGTAGACTTAAGATTAAAGGGCGATTAAATTACATTCTTAGACCTATTAAAAGACTGAAACCAGTCTCATGCAAGCTTAGTAGAGTTGATGTATTTTTGATGGCTTTCCATTCAATATAGTAATTGAAATTTGGGCAAATAACTTAATCAAAAATATGTCTTCTTCTCTGGAAGGTCCAAAGACTTTAGAAAGTTGCCTTGTTTACCTTTGTTATTAGGTTTCTCCCAAGATTTTATTTAGGATACAATTTTAGAAAAGAACCTCTAGCACTTATTTTCCTAGTAACTCTGGCTTAGCCAATCATTTATGTGTGTTAGGGTTTAAACCTGCACTGGACTTCTTTTAAACACAAATTCCTTTGAGGAGTAACTCCAGACAAATCAAAAGACTTTTTAATGTAGATGTGATTTTAGGTCACTGACCTTCTTAGTTTGAAGGAAACAAACATCAGATTTTTGGGTGCTCAATAATAGGGGGAAAAAGTGAGAAAGCTGATTATAGGTGAAGGTGTTAAAAAATAAATTTCACTTGCAGCATATTTTTACTAAGGGTTGATTCTCTTCTCTGGTGAAGAACTTTTCAAATGAAATTTCAACAGTTTGTACATCCTTCCTCTCATCTCAGTTTAATTATTCTGCTAATTCATCCTTCCTTTATGAAAGCTTCTTCTCTCCTTGGAGGGAGACAGTGGTTCTGTGCCTGAAATACTTTATACAGATTATTATTGCAGTACTGATATCATAGTATTTTATTCCGTTGCTTGCGTGTCTGTTTACCCTCACTGGGATAAGGATAGGCAGACACATCTAATGCATCTGTCACTAGCATTAAACACATTTAATAGTCACCACTCTAATAAGGAAAAAAAAGCGGGGGGGGGGAATTACCAAAAAAAAAAAAAAAGGAATGAATTATAAATGATACAACTTCATTCATGCCATGACCATGAAGTTTAAGAGCTATCCAATGAATAATCTCTGTATCCTATCCTAAAACATTTGAAACCAATTAAAATATTGACAAGATCTCAGATAGTTAGAGATCAAGCATCAACTTTATTACTTTTAAAAGCTAGACTGGAGAGTGTAAGTGAGATATTTAGCAACAATAGACTACTTCATACTACGCTACAGATAAATGATACTTATTTACTTAGCCACAGGAGTGCAGGAAAACCACAGGTCTCATCAGGTGGGGAATTCCTCCTACAAAACTTACAGCATTGAGAAACAGATCAATGTAGACTGTCTTTTCTGAAAAGCCTCCATCCCAAAGAAAAATTAAGGAAGGAACTGGACTGCATAAATCTAGTTCTCCTTCAAAATTTGTAATTCAGGAAAATCACTGCACTTCTTCACAGGAGTTAGGACTGAGGTAAGAGTTTGTGAGTGTTAGGGAAATCTCACACAGAAAAAGATAAGTGGATAAAAAGTATCTCCATTTGCAGTGTTTTTCTAGAATTTTTGTCTCTTAAGCCAAAAATTTAAATATTAAATCCTTACACGACTAGAGAAGAATTTATTAGGATAGCGTCTGCCAAGATATCAACAACTACTATTTCACAGACCCTTCTGGGTTCACTGGGGGCAGATAAGAGTAGCAGAGAAAAAACACTTTAAAACAGATTCTTGACACTTCATTCCACTTGTTCCCAAATCATGGCTTACATGATTATCAAGACTTCTTTCTGCAATATGATTAAATTACATTCATTTTTTTCAACAAATACTGATCAAGTGCCTGCTGTGTGCTCTCTTCATGTTCTAGGAGCTTGTGATACAGCATGAGCAAAAATTTAAAAACAAGAAAATGGCAAATATTCCCATTCTTAACAGTTATATTCTTGTTGGGGGAAATAAATGTTAAGAATTCATTAGAAAGTGATTCATATTGTGAAAAAAATAGAGCAGATTTTCAGGGTTTTAATAGTAGAAAGAGATTCAAGGGCTATTTCAAGAAGGGAGAAAAAAATAGGACTCATACAAAGGATGAATTATATGGAAGAGGTGAAGAAGTTATCCACACCAGTCTACTGATGATCTGGAATCCATGACTTGTGCATTTAAATTCTGTTGGGAAAATTCTCAAATCCAGAAGTTAAATTTGGCCTGATGTGGAGGAATAGTCAGCTATACACACTATGCCCTCACTCAGAGAGAGGCTGTTAAGACCCCTTTGCCTTTTGCAACTTTAGAAACCTGAAGCGAACACCCTGGTCATCAGAGCTTGTTTCCGCTGCATTACTTTCCAATGCACTATTTTCAAACCTTTAAAATTTGTTTTTCCCTTTCAAGGACCAACAGTGGACTGAATGTGACTCTGAAATGTGACTCTGTCTTTCAGGATAGTTTCTACAAAATCTGGTGAGCAGGTGTCTAGTCCTGGAGTCCTAATGGCCAAATGCATAGCTGTGGAATTTCTTAGATCCATGCAATTGCTATTATCCTGATTTGTTTCATCTAGAGAATTAACCTTAGCATGTTTCTGATCAAAAGCAGCTATTGTTACTGGAGAAATGTGTCCCTCTAGGGACATAATGAGGCTAAGTGTTTGCTCTTTCAAGAAACTTGCTTTCTTCAACATTGGACTGTTTCAAGCAGAACTTGAGTACAAATTATTTCTGCTATGTCTTTCCAGAAGTGAAATAGACACACAGTGTTATTATCTCCCTCTGTTTTTCAAATGTTTTTAGGGTAAAATTGCCTGGTTAACTTTGAAGAGCAACAAATGGCTTTGTAGTGTACATCTCATACAATTTTAGGACACGTGCTAAAAATTTTTCATTACTCATCTGAAACTCAATTTTAACTGGGTGTCTGTAATTAGAGTTCTTGAGGAAAACAGAACCAATTGCATTTACAGTTGATCCTTCAACTATAGGGGTTTGAATTGCACTCGACTGCTTATACATGGATTTTTTTTCAAATAAGTATTATCAACACATGTCTCATTGTGCCTATAAATAAACATGAATTTCTTTTTCACATTATCTTTTCCTTTCGATATCTAGTATTAGTAATGCACATGACATCTATAGTATTTTGCATTGTATTAGACAATTTTGATGTACATACTGATAAGAAGTAATTCATCTTATAAACAGATGACATGCACTTACAGTATCAACAAATACAGTACAGAACTATAGATATATTTTCTCTTACGATTTTCTTAATAAAATTTTGTCTAGTTTACTGTAAGAATACAGTATATAACTCATATAACATATAAAGTATGTATTAGTAGATTATGTTATCAGTAAGATTTCTAGTCAACAATAGACTATTGTAGTTACATTTGGGGGGAGTCAAAAGTTATGCATTAATTATTACTGTGTAGGGTGTTAGCCTCCCTACCCCCCTCTATTCTGTATCATTCAAGAGTTCACAGTATATATGTATGTGCATGTGTATGTATGTGTGTACATATATATATTTGTTCTGTATTTTTGAATAATGAAACTTAGATAGGGGTTGTACTGAATCTGGCTATAGCTTTGGGTAAAATAGCTATCATACCTCTGAAGGGGTGTGAACCTATATCCCTAAATCAAATACATGTTATAAACCAACATTACCTCAGTAAAATATAATTTTAAAATAGAATAAAAACACAAATTAAACATTTTTTAAATGTTTTTTACCCTTAAATTTGCTCCAATTTTCTGGACCCTTGGTATAGTATCCCCATTCTTCAAGTTGTAGTTCCTACTTGCCATCACTGTGGACTCTATGTACAGCTTTATTTTTTTATATAAATATATATTTTTATTGTTATTTATATCTTTTACATTTTGTATTCCCCTTGGGTAACCCACCACCAATTCACCCGTGATCCATCTCCATGGTCCCTTGTGTTCTTTTCTACTCCATTTTGTGCCCTTATCCTCCCCCTCCCCCCACTCCCACCCCCTAGTGTCTCTCCTATTTGGTTTCCCTATAGTCCTATTATAAATGAAACCATTCGATATTTTTCTCTTTCTTTCTGGGTTGTTTCACTGAGTATGATCCCCTCTAATTCCTTCCATTTCGCTGCAAATTGCATGTGTTTATCTTCTTTGAATGCTGAATAGTATTCCATTGTGTATATGTACCACATCTTCCTGATCCAGTCATCTATTTTTGGACATCTGGGTTGCTTCCATACCTTTGCTATTATGAACAGTGCCACAATGAACATACGGGTGCATGTATCCTTTTGGATTAGTGTTTTTGTGTCCTTTGGGTAGATTCCCAAATGGAAAGGGTGTGGAGAAAAAGGAACTCTTCACTGCTGGTGGGAATGCGAACTGGTCCAACCACTATGGAAAGCTGAATGGCGATTCCTCAAACTGCTAAACATGGAGCTTCCATACAACCCAGCAATATGTACAGCTTTAAAAAGACACATTCTCAGTATTCAGGGAGTCATTCTAGATTGTTCTCTGAAATTGTTCTCTCTGCCCTATATAGATTTCTTTAGGCTCTGGTCACAATTGCTTCACTTGGTACTATGGAAACATCTTCAGCTTTTCTACTTGCCTATCTAAGATTAGTCAGAGTTGAGTCTATCTACTTCCTTTTAATATTTGTTTCTCTGAACCTTCAAGATCCCATTTAATTTTATCTTTGTTAATCTAGCCCATAAAACCTTAATAATTATCCTATGGATATCTCTCTATTCCTCCAATGTAATCAGCCAGATTTCCTTTATTTTGTTTTTATTTTTCTATTGCTTCTGTTCCGATAATAAAACTGAAGCATGCTACTTTTCACATCACTCTAATTACTTCTGGATACTCTATGCAAGCTCAAGTCTTAAAGGCCAAATATTCTAAACACAGGTTTTATAATTTCTTTTCATAGCCTTCAGTTATACAATAATTTCTATGACTTTTTTTAATTCTGCCTTAGAGAGTGCAGATTCTCTTCATGGTAAGGGCTTATTATTTTTTTCATTTCTTTGTTAATCAGATTCATCCCTGTTAAGTGGGAACATCTATAATGATTGTTCTATGAATTATAAGGCCTTGGACCGTGCTTGTGTGATTATCTAGTAGTCCAAAGGTTAAGGTCAAATAGCAATAGCTCAACATTGTAGCAAGCATCCACTGAGGTCAGCAGGGCCAATACTTTGTTGATAAGCAGCCCTGCCTATACAAAAACAACCACTGTTTGGAATAAAGGTAGTGTGAACACAACAAAGCCCAAACCAAATCCTGCATGGCTTACTTGCTAAAGCTAAAAGCCCATAACCACATGCCCTGGTTCCATGGAAAACATTTCCAGGTGTTATTTGTATCACTAGAAGCTGCCAATTATCTATGTTAATTACTGATAAAACTGGCATTGGATTATGCCATTCAAGTGCATGGCTACAGTAGTCTTCCTAAGAATTAACCTATCTAGCTCAGCCTATGGGGCTTACTGCTGTACATCTGAAGCCTTGGGATGGCAGAACCAAATGTGCCCCCGAATGAGTGCGAAAGGCATGGAGCAGAAAGATATGAGCTCCACATCTAAACTCAGTTCTTCCTCAGACCTATTACTTGAATAATTAATTAATAATTTTCTACATCCATGGGAAAGAAAGAATGGGGCAAGCACCTTGAAATTTAGGGATAAAGCATAGACTCCTGAAAAGTGAGTTATGTCTATTGACAAGGTAGGTAGTATTGTACACAACTAAAATGATCTCAACATGAGTTGTCTCTTTGTGGTCTACTCATGATGGTCAGGAACAATAATTCAGACTACAAACTTCGGGCTTGCATGCAGCTCCTGCTTGCAGCCTCCCATAACCTGGGCCTTTCTGCATTCTTTCTTCATGCGAGTCGAGCTCCAGTCTTCCATGTCTTCAACTGCAGGGAATTTATTGCATTCTTTCCGAAGGATTCAGTGCCTCTCTCAACAAAATCAAAATGATGATCTTTATACTTATCCTGGGGTGGGAACCATGTTCATACTAAAGCAATGGATTTTTCAGATGAAATCCCTTCATAAATTTTTCTCTTTCAATACGCTGATCCCTTTTCAGTCACTGAGCTGACTGGGGGATCCAAAAAGTTGCAGAACATAAAGTTAACTAGCATAGAACCAGTAGGAGAAGTCTAGAGCATAGATCCTAAGCCAGACTGCCTGTATTTGAGTGAGTCACGCATTTACTTCTTACTGGGAATGAGACATACAAAAGCAAGTTATTTAATCTCTCTGTGCCTCAATTTATTCATTGAAGCCAATGATGAGAATTAATTCAATGAAAATATAGAAAGCTCTTAGAACAATTGCTAGCATATATAAACACTGTATGATTATTTGCTACTATTATTTCTTGGTCAATTTGGCATACATTGATCTGATTTTCAAATATTACTTCTCACACATCTTGCAGCTCTATTGAAGTCTGAATTTGAATATCATGCTGCATTTGTGAGTACATCCAGTTCTTCTTGCCTAGTAGAAACCCGCATTTGCTTGGCACCTTCATGTCCTGCCCCCACAGCGTTGGTTGTGAAACCAGAGTAAAATGATGAGTCCATGAGTGACTTCCACCTCCATGAGTGTGGTTCCACTACTTCATAGAACAGTAATGTCAGCCCCTGCAAAAAATTATCTAAGAGCTTGGCAACAAATCCAATCTCTCACTCAAGCCAAGGGGGATGAGAGGAGGAAAAGAGGAGTAAAAGAATTAGGACCTAGAAAATTCCAGGCAAAGCAGCAGCAGGAGTTAGTTCATGGCTAGTCTCAAGTGCCATTAATGTGATTCAGTCTCAAAGATTCAAAATCACTCTATCTCTGCTTCAAGTTTTATTTTGAACCAGAAACGGAATTTGACAAGTCTGATTGACTGGTAATGACCATTTGTTCTTCTGTCCCTGAAGACCAGGGTCATGTTACTTTGTGTATGAAGGCCATTCCCAGAAAAAAGGAATCTTTGTTGACCATCCCCCCCCACCAGATGTGCACTTTACTTTGAAGCCCATGATCCTCCACATGACCTTTGTGGCTCCCTTTCATTATTAACTCTGGTGTTACTCACTTCTGACTAACTGCAACCCCGACTACAAAACCACAAGTAATTTGCATTAGGCTCAAGTTAATTTTTAAATTATACTAAATAAAATTGTACTTGTGGCTTAAAAGGTGATTAAAAGATAGAGACCAAGTCTCAAGGAAAGTCCTCTCTAAATTTTCAAATTAGATGTTGATAGACTCTGAGAAGTATACTAAAAATGTAACAACATACCAATCAGAAAACCAATTCATTTTAAACATTTCAGACTCGCTGAAATAAAGTTAGTATAAAATATGCCCCAAGGAGCATAAATAATATTAACAGAATGTCATGCTGTGGAATTTACTTTACGAGACTTTTAGCTCTGTGGAGACAGGGCCTCCATTACAGCTGCGTCACAATGCTAAGCCCAGAGCTTCAGAGAGCCCAGCAGTGGAAATGCTTGGCAAATACTTGTTCATTTGATGAATGAATGAATGAATGAATGAATGAATAGCAGAAGACATCGTCATTAAAAAATATACACACTTCAATTTTTGCTATTTATCTCTCATTAAATGAATGGGGCAGTCGTGAAACTAATAAGCTAGCTAAAGGCATGTGTTTCTGAATTCACTTTCCTGGGAGTATACTGATGGACCCATAAACAGCTTAGACTCTCATCCACATGAAACTGTTTATATATGTATACATATATATATATATATATATATATATATATGTATATATATATAAATAAATAAATATATACATATATATATTACATAAGTGTTCCTATAAAATTATAGTTCCCAAAACAAAAAAAATACTGTTCTTGCCCTTTTAAAAGATTCTCTGACTTTATTGGGTTAAAGAAAACTGTTAAATCAGAGGATATTTTAGAAACACTTGACTTAATTTATTTTTAAATTTGTACATAGAGGATATTTGTACCCAAACATTTTTTAAATGGTGTGTTCAGTACTGTATAGACCAAAGGAAAAATTACATTTTACATATTGTGAATGTTTAGATAAAAAGTATGGCAACTCTGCATCAGTAATTTCTAAATTAGACTTGTAAATTCATTTGCTATTTTTAATAACATGTCAAGAAAACAGGCACGTCATTTTATTTTTTGTGCATTTAAACAACCTGTCAGAAAGACCAAAGCTAAATACTTCCTTTTTAATATAAAAAATGAAAATATATGTGACTTGGTGTGTCATTTGGCTGTACACCCAAGATTGAGTAATGTTACCTATCTGCTCATGGGTCATCGCACGCCATGTTTAATCAAGTACGTGTTTTCACCTATAGCAGCTGACGTGTCACATGCCTATCAGATTACTGTCAGGCAAGGCAGAACATATCATAAAGTGCATCAGTTCTTATTGCTCTCTTTTGAAGCCAAGCACTGCTGATGACAATAAACATGACAGTTTTTGTGATCAGCAACATTTTCACTGGCATCTTGTTATTAATAATACCCAAAAGTATTACCAGGGATAATCCATGGTGAAACAATCTTCCTGCATCATCAACTGCAAAATGACTTCTAAGCTTTTTCAAAGGCTTTTTGCTTTTCAGACTTTTTCCCCTTTTAATCAAACTCTTAACTAATTTCTAATAGAATTAATTGGGAAAGTAAAAAGGGATTTAAAGATTCACTCTATTATTGAAGCAAAAGTTGCATTTACCAAATTTAAGAACCACAATGCGTAATACTGGAGGGTAGAATTAGGAATATGTCATAGGGGTAACCTTAAAATTTATAAAGGGTGAAACAATGATTTTTGATTGAAAATACAATTAAAGCACTTGGAAACTTATTACTGAGATTAATATTTTTGATATGTAAAGTGTAGACAGTATTCTAAACATAGTATAATATGCACTTCATAACCATAATGATATTTTTGGTGCTTAAAGAAAATTCAGTGGCAGTCAGGAAAGGATGAACAACAGTTTTATGACTATCCATTATCTAGACATGTTTTCCTCTCCTAGGATCAACTGAAATGTTTATTGTATAGATATAACATATGCTGCTGGTCTGATGTATTATGTTTGCCATCATTAAGCAAGGGTCATGAGGTGGTATTCCCTGGCTTACTAACCCATCTGCATATACTCCAGCTTTCAGTTATTCAATACTTTTTAGTTCTTATAAGATTCCAGAAATGTCTGAAAAGAAAACATCAAAGCTTTTATGTGAATCTTACCTAAATTCTTCAAGACAAAGATGAATAAAGCATGTTTTACTTTGTTTCATTTTTTTTATTTCTGTATCACATTGTTTTAGATAAATGTTTAGATTTCCTAGAGTTCACTTATACTCAAGACAACAAAATACTCTTTCCTTTGATAATTTTATTCAGGGTAATTGAACTATGAGAATTGAGGATGTTATTTTTTACATTAAATTATACTTGTTAGCCAGTTCATACAATGATGGCATAATTTAGAGCTCATTATACTAGTTACACATTTACATATCATTTTTAAGAATTACTTTAAATTACTGATCTATAGGAATCCTTAAACATATACCATACTTGTTGCTTCAAGTTCCCAAAATTATGTAAATATGTTTGCGTGCATATATGTACCTATATAGCAGATATATAAAGTATATGTTCACATATATTAACTTCATCTTGTTGCTATCCTTTAACAAACAAAAATACTTCATAAGGACCTCCCTGGTGGCACTAGGGGTTAAGAGTCAGCACTATGATTCTGTCCGCAGCCACTGCAGGATGAGTTTGATCTCCAGCCAGGGAACTTCCCACATGGCACAGCAGACCTCTCCTGTCTCACCTGCTGCTCCCCTCAGCAGTGTGTTTCAGTCAGTCTGCCTGTTCTGCTTCCCACTCTGTCTCTGGTGAATACTCTCACCACCCCACACCTCTAGTCTACACTGCAGCTTGTATGCATAAATAAATAAATCTTAAAAAAAATGATGATGAACATAAAAGTATAGATGGATAGATAGGTAGATAGGAAGGAAGTAGGTAGGTGGGTAGATAAGTAGATAAACAGATAGTTATAGACAGCCTTGCCTTTGACTTAATCCCTGTTCTTTAATCAAAATAACTTTTGTTCTTCCCTAATCTTGAAAACTGAAGGTTTTAATCAGTGTTCTTGCTTATACTATTGTAAATTATATAAAAATCAACAAATTAAACAACTTTACAGTTTTGTATCAGAATTGATGTGTTTCCTTGAAATGGTTTTCGAAAATCTGTGGCCTATACTATTCCCTATTGGTATTCTTTCAGGAAGCAAAAAATACACATTTAGTGTTATGTCACAGTAAACATATTAATCTTATAATTGGGTCTTTTCTTCTCCCTTTTTCCTTCCCCTTTTACTTACAGGTAGTTTGTACCTATCTTTCATTAAGTCTAATAAAATTCTTTTATGAAAAAGACAGAAAATAAAATAAAATGGTAACAAAATTAAGTGCCTAATTTTAAATAATAAAATTTGCTAATAAAATAAGATGGTAACAAAATTAAGTACCTAATTTTTTTCCACTTTGTTCAATAGTTCAGTGAATATTTGCTGATAACTTGCTATGTACAATATTTTATTACACTCTATGCAAGATAAATATCTTCTCATCTTTAATTTTTTTAAGATTAATTTTTATTTATGCGTACAAGAACTGGGGTGTAGTCCAGAGGTGCAGGGGGTGAGAAGATTCACCAGAACAAAGTGGGGAGCAAAACAAGTAGATCTACTGAAATACACTGATGAGGGGAGCAATGGTTGAGACAGTAGAGGTCTGCTGCTCCATATGTTGGTTCACTCCCTGGCTGGGGATAAATTCAGGCCATAGCAGTGATAGCAGTAAAACTTAACTCTTATGCCTTCTCCTCATCTTAAATATTAATTTGCCCATTAGGGAAAGCAAAATTTTTTCAAAAGAAAAATAAATCTGAGAATAATTTTATTCTAATATACAAATATCTACCATTGTTTAGACTATTGATACTTGATAATTAAAAAAAAAACAGAAATAGGCATGCATTTACAGTTTAAAGACAAAAAAGAAAACAAAGTATATTATGAAGCATTTTAAAGCTATTTTGCAAATTATAGAACTACTAATTTGAGTAGATTACCATGATTCTAGCTTTGGAAAACTTTATTTCTTTGAGCCTTCTTTTCCTCATCTGTAAAATAAGAATATATTAGTACTTCATAGTGACTTTTGCTGTATTGTGTTTTAGTGTTATTAGTGTTATTGTTAATCAACTAAGTAAATTTCTACATATCTCAACTAAATTCATAACAATTTATTTCTCCTTTCATTTGGAATCACATGCCCTTAAGCCCTAATAATGCCAAATTCTTTTGAGTACTATAAAAAATTTAAATACCATTTGTAAATTTTTCCTACTTTAAACCTAAAATTATGGATGTAAAATGGTTTTTTCATGATTTTAATTTTTCATTTGTAAACTTTCCCAGAATGCTGCTTTTACTATTTTGATGATATACAACTCCCATACCTTAGTGATTACAACAACAAATTTATTTTTCATTACCATTAATTATTGGCTGGTTCTCTGTTCTGCCTTCTCCTTGTTTCACAAAGAGAATGGTGTCATAGATCGAGTTTGTCACAAAGGGCAAAAAGCACTAATGAAAGAACATATTGGTTCTTAAAACTTCTTCTTGGTTTAATACCATTAGCCAATATGATTCATGATCAAGGAGAAGCTTCCCACAGGAAGAGGTACCCATGGGGAAGAACCTGATCATATAAGAAAATACTTCAAATATTTTTGAACAATCAAAACATTCTGCTACATCTTCCTTCCAAAACCATGTAATCATATATATCATGACCTAACTAGTTCTAATCTGAAGTTTCACCTAATTTTTTTTCATCTTTTGTAATGCCTTACAGTGATGCTAATCACATTGTCTTAAGGTTTAAATGAGATAACATTAATGTAAAAATCTACACATCTATACATCCATAGCAAATTTAAGTAGGAATATGTTGTTTTCATATCCCCTTGTTTCCACTTGGTTCTTCCTGTTCCATTTTGCTAAAATAGTTATGTGGGTTTTGTTCTGATCCAAGCATCTAAAGCATGGATGAAATAGTTTTACTGTTTTGTTTTCATTTACTCTGAGAGTTCAGTCACTGTGGTCTCAAAAAACTTGCATTCACCATCACTTAGACCTACCTTTCTGACTACTCTACAGATTATATTTACATTCACTTCGCCTTTTACATTGGACTTCTAAAGGTCAGATCACAGTTTCTCATATTAAACTTATTGGCAATAGTGAACCAGCAAGTCATTTTCATATATTGTTATAAAAACATTCCATTTATCCAATAATGTTTTTGTGCAGTATTTTTTTAAAAGAATGCACAACTAATCAAAATAGCCAGATTATAAAGGGAATTGAAAGTCAGAGAAGTTAAGATTTAATGATGTAGGAAATAGGAAACAATTGAGTTATCTGAGGCAGGAAATAGGAAAACAGCATGGTGTCATTATCACAACATGGAAAGGAGTATGCGATTTTATGTCAGACCATCCTGTATTGAAATCCTGTCACCACCAATATGGCCTTAGTACTTCAATCCAGTAGTGAAGACCATACTTCCTACCTCATAGCACTTTCATTCATGCATTTATTCAATTACTACCAAGTTTCTACCTTGCACTAAACATTGTTGAACAAAACAAACTCAATTCTTGACTTCATTATGCTCACAGTTTAGAAACAAATAGAGAAAATATACAAAATCAGAGTCAAATTAGTAGTAAACAACAGTGATAAGGGCACAAAAGGCACAAGTTTAGAGAATTGAAGTATATGTCTTTAAAGTAATTGGTTTGGCAAAGCCTCTCTAAACCTAGAGTCGAGAGAGACAGATGGGGGGCCCCATCTAGCCCAGGAGCTTTGCTACAGCTATAGGACTTCTTTCTCTTACCAGTACCACATAGGCCAAGCAGTTTTATATTTGTGTTTTCCTCCTCCCTCCCTGAAGTTTAAGGGACTTGGAGAAAGTCATGGATAGGAAAAAGAATAATGAAAGCATTATAGTGGTCCCACAAAGTTCTCCCATTTTGTTCTGTCTTATTAGCTTTATGGTAAAATATACACTTGGAAGATCTTAAGGAATTTTGGTTTTGTGGATTGGCATTCAACTAAAATTTAATAAAATATTTGGGGCATCCAAGCACTGACTGATCACAAGTTACAAGCTTTCCATGAACCCCCATATTGTTTGAATGCCCCTTTCCCAGTTCTCTATGTAGTACAATATACAGACTTCTGTCATATATATCAGGTTATATTTAAATCTGCTTTGGATTTCTGTTTCTAAGCAGAAGGGTGATTCATATTGTATTCCAGAACGCACACAGGTTTCATACCCAGTAGATCACAGTCTCATAATAGGAATTCTGTTTTTACCTGCAACTTTCTGAAAGGCCTTTGTGTCAGAACTTTAAACTTTGCCTTTAAATTAAAATTATTTACACTTTCTATGCAAAGACATCTTCTGCTCTACCCAAATATCACAAATCTAGCATTGAATGTATGTTCTCACTGGAAGCAGTGTGACTCTAAGTCTTGTAGATTAGCATCTGCAAGACTGACAAACACATCCTAGAGAATTTTCTGAAGATACTGGTGATCTTCCAAAGGTAGTTGATTCTCACTTGCTAATGATGACTGTGGAGAAATTCTTCCTGAAGTAGTGAACAGACTAGGGCTTTTAAAAATAGATTTATACTACCTTGGTGATTTGATAGATTGCATTATTGTTGCCTGCTATTGGCTCTTCTCCCTGAATGGATAACACTCATTCCTGTCTACTGCTGTATGATTTGAGCTGTCTTCTAATAGGTATATCTGAGACTGTAGAAATTTGCACTGAAACTTCCCAGCTGTATCTCAGAAGAGTCTGAAATAATATGATATGAATACTTGGGAATTAGCATACGAATGATAGTGCTGGTCTTTTAAGAAGGGAACTATGGAGAAGGGCCATTTCATTTAATTCACTATGATAGCATAATAAATTACCTGAAAACTTGAAAAATTTTCAAAAACAAAATAATTTTTTTCTAGGCTTATAATTCAACCTAAATATATTCATTACCATAATTCTTGTTTGGATTAGTGCTTGCTTATCAAATTTCTTTTGATATGCAGTACCTGTATTTCATTAATTCCTTGAACATTGTTGATATTAAATAGTCAATGACTATTAGTAATCACATCGAAAAAACACCAAGAGAACATTAACCATGTGGTAGTCAAAATTCTTAGCTAATTTATTATCTATTACAAAGCATTCTTGACATTTCAAACCCCTTGAATTTTTCACTTATGCACTAGTTGTAGATCTAAATCTATAACTTTAGTATTATCAAGAGTATCCACTCTGCCCTCTGGATTTGAAAGGTTAATTTTAATGAACATTTAAACTCTTGCATTAGGCAACCTCATTTAAATATAATTGAAATGTGAATCTGGGAGTTGTAACTTGGCATCCAAATTTGGCCCATTTACTGTGCAGTCATCGCTGAAGTGCTGTAGAAACACTTGTTAAATATTACAGTGTCTAAGGAGTGATAAACATTGATTAGAAGCATGACTGAACAAGATCCTTGTCCCTGGCAGACCATGTTTTAAGTAGGAATTTATGCCTTCAGGATTTGTATATGTACTCTCTACTTTAGACTAGCTGATCAAAGAGGCAGGTCACACTAAGGTCAAAAAAAGCAGGAGCCACAGAAAGTGCTGGAAGGAAAGGACTGCAATAAAGAGTATAAGCCAATGATAATTAGCAGCTACCTAATGAATACAAAGAGTGGGGGTTTTGTGTCATTTACATGTAATTTAGCTACTGTATGAGGAGTTTTATTTCAAGAATGTTGACCAAAAAACTAGAAACCAGAGGTACCACATAACACGTATAGCCCAAAGCAAGGAACCTTTCAAAAGGCTTTCAAACAATGTTTCATATATAAACTCTTCCAATAAGTCTTTTAAAAGTGAACTTTAACCTGGAGGCTCAAGAACTTAACTAATTGCTTCTTGGAATAACCAGAAAAGTTGAAACTCTGAGAACAACTTTTTAAAGTTTGTTTTTTCCTTCTAAGCACCTTATTTTGTTATTCAGTAAGAGGAACCATCAAGACAGGTAGGTTGTTCTCTATTATCCGAGCTTCCCCCCGACTTCATTAAAAATATGATGTTATCTGTATACTACATGTATTAGATCACTTGAAAAAGAAAATAAAATACTGTATTTAATAAAACCATGTGTGGCTTCCTAATATACTCTCCCTTGTCTGAAGGAATATGCAAATCATACTACAAACAGTAAGGCCAAGTTTGCATGTGATTTGCAAGGAACAAAAGCAAGTCTTCCTATCCATATTATGCCATAATATATTAATATAGTATATTAGCAATGTAACTGTAATATAATGATGTACAATTATTATTGTAATAGTATAATATAGTATATAAAGTTTAACATAGTATAATATTGTATAATGATAATATAGTAATATAACTATAATGATTATGATAATGACCTATTGTTTTAAATGCAGGCATATTCCTTTCATTGCCCTGAATGGTGAATCGACCTGAAGTGGAGGGGCAATCTTTATTTTCAACAAAATAGCAGAAAAGAATACAGAAAGCCAGAGTAGAATGATTTGAAGTATATCACGTTCTTAGGTGCTAAAATAGTATTGTTATCCCTTATAATTGTATTTGTTATAATAAAGCAAAGTAGCAACAAATACATTTCCCCTAAGGAGAGTGCTTAGCTATTAAAAACTTTATATTATTTTTGAAACATTTATGAGACATTCAAGGTTAATATTTATTGCCATTTTACAGAGAAGATAAAATAAATGATTCCAGTTTTATAACCTGTAGACTTAGGCAGATTTAATCAGATTATCTTTGTGTTTTTACAAAATCCAAAACAGTATTTTGTTGACTGTAAACATTTCATAATATAACATTGTAGTGGTGATGTGTAAATTTTTAATTTTATTATAAAAGTTAAAAGTGCTAAGGATAATATTAACTACAAAATTAGTTTGTTTCTATTTCTTTTTAATAATGCATAGTAATTAGAAAATTACTTTAGCCAAATTATAGGGTTTGCTAAACTTTAGTCTAATAGTAGATTCTAATACTTACACAAATAAAGAATTGCATCAATAAAATTAACATTATCTCTAGCATTTACTATTACTTCTGTATTTTTGCTACATTTTTTATTTTCTATAATACTTTTAGAGTTATAACTTCCTTTAATTATTTTTTAGTGTATCAGCCTAACTATGATCAATTAATTGCATTTATTAAGCAGAACTTGAATATTTTCTTAGTTCTCTTGCTGTCCTTTAATTTTTTTTTTTTTTATTAAAAAATTCCACTAAATAGTAACAACACAGTTTCCCTTTAAGGTTTCAGAAACAAATGAGGCTCTACCTGTCTCTAAAAAGAACTGGACACTTCTCTTTCTACTGGTAAAAGGTCCTGACTCACACATTTAATAATCTCACAGAGGTTTTGAACTATCATTTTCTTCATTTCCCAGACTGAGGTGGAACAGGAATTAAGCACAGAGGCTACAATCCCCTAACCCAATTCAGTAACTGAAAAAAATCTATGCACATTCCAGAGCAAAATGACCCAAAACCCACTCTTTTAGACCTTTGCAATCTTGATTGTAAATCTTCCCCTGTCATATTTGAGGAACAGGAATGTTACTGAACAAAACTGATCAGAACCCATTCAGAGCCCCGTTTGTGTGCCCCCCTGCATGCTCACACTAAGCAAAAATTCATATTAGTAGTCTCAAAACCGAAGGCACTGTTATCTCTTGAATCAAACCTCACTCACTCTTGAGTGTGTTCTCTCACCCGCAGTGAAGCTTAACTTCTAACTCACCTACTTTGACTCATTCATTCTTTTCTGTGCTGTAGAACTTTCAGGGTCCCTCAGCACCTCAGGGCCCCATAAATATTAAGCATGGATTATAAATGTATAGATCGCAAATTATGATACAAAATAAATATATTTATCTGCACTAATGTCTTGGAATTTACTTTTTAAAAATAAATTTGATTATTACAAATGCATATGGGAATTTTAAGCTAAATTATTGCGATTAGATACACAGAACACATTAAATCGAGAATGTGCACAGATAAGTGCTAATGATCACTGGGAAACACCAAATCACGGTTTAAGGTACAATAATGAGAATGTAAAACTTTGTTTATCCATAATCATTAGAGGAAAAGGCAATTCTAACCTTTTAGAATGTAAATTATAAAATTATTTTAAAGGAGTTATTTTTATTAAAAACAAAGGGAAATATATTTTGCATTTATCATTTAGTTATTAAGAATAAAATAGTCAATGAGGTAGATCATGATGAAAAGAATTAACCTTGCAGCTATCAAAATGTTGCTTTAAGAAGGAATACTGGAAAAGTATATCATCCTTTTGCTTCACACTGGATTTATATACTCACAGCTCAAATATTTAAAATGACAGTATTTGTGAAATTATTCTGATACGATGTATAACATGACAATTAGGAAAGCATCTGATTAAACTCTTCACATTTTATTCTGGCTTATCATGTTAATTTAGATGCATTTGTTAATTATAAGTTCAGTAAATTAAAATTTTTTAAATTTTCTTTTTTTTTTAAAGGAGCCCGCTACATGAAAAAAATGCAAGTCAAAGTGGTCACAACCTAGAAGTCTGCAGAGACAGGAATAACTAGCAAGTAGATACTATATTATTTTACTATGCTTAAGTATATAGAATTCAGTAGTTTGGGTAATTTTGCTATCTAATGACCAAATAGTCTTTTTTGTAATTTAAAATATATACTTAGTAGTATTTGTATTAACTATACTATACCACAAAAATAGTTAGCAAGGCAAATGGTAACTATGGATTTTTGGAAACTAGTTTTTTTTTCAATTATAATGAGATTATTTGGGTCAAAAAGATGGGTTTAAATATCATATCCTCTCTCAGGTCTTATTTTTAGAGCCCGAATTCAACAGTATATTCCTTTATAAAGCGAGTAAGTGAATATCCCTTGCCTTGTGACATATCTAGCAACTACACAAATGTATTGCTTCCTTTCAAACTATTCACATAAATTATATTATAATCATGTTTTAAGAAATAGAGTGAAGTTGCATTCGCTTTTGAAGGTTACATTTCAAAATTTCAAGGTGATATCAAATGAAATCCAAGAAAAAAGCAAGAATTTTCATTCTTCAGTACTCCCTGACATTTTCAAGAAATGAAATAAAAGGTTCAGTGATAAAACCATGCAGAGTTTGGGTGAATGGATTTATTTAAAAAAGGACTTAAGAAAGTAAGTTGAGTAAATAAGGTTATTTGAATGGCATGAAGAATTTTTGAAAATCCCATTACTCCATATTAAGGTGGTTAGAGTTGATTTTTTTATCCTCTAATGTATCTTGAAGATACATTAGAATCAGAAAATGTTAATGCTAAAAGGATTTTAGAAAGTATAAATATTCATTGGAATTAAAGAACAAAGTTTGCAGTTAGAAAGTGATTTTGCATGTCAAAACTCATGTATTTTACTTATAGACACAAACACAAACATTCTTAAAATACATTTTTAGAGATTAAAACAAATGCAGTTCTAATTTTAGAAGATATTTTTAAATGTGATGGCTATTAAAACATATTTGCAAACAAAAATACATAAGAAATGACAGCAGTACCTACAATTGAAATATTCTGAAAATCATACATACTTTTTAATTTAAAATTATAGTAGTAGAAATTTCTATAAATTTAAAAATTGTGTAAAATAAGCAATTTCAATTGCTTAACAGTACAGACTCCTGAAAAAAAGAAAAAACATATAAGCAGACAAAAACTGCTTCCCTTTCAATATTCTTTTATAGCTTTATAAATGACAGCTCATGGTTGATAAATACCTTACATATAAACTTTATCAAATATTTATACATTTGAAACCACACATTGGGTGAGAACCTTAAGCAATGACTCAGTAGAGATAAAAAAACATTTTTGTAATGTAAATTACTAGTCATTGATATATTTGATTTATAATTGTAGATTTTTTATCTTGTGTTGTAGCACAGTAATAACAAGGTTGTAGAAAGGAAGGCACCTCAACAAATGCACCTTCAACATTCAGAACCTTTTGAAATAGTTCAGTTGGAATATCTTTGAATTGAAGGAGAGAAAATTGTGAAAACATGTTCATAAATACTTTGTTAATAGTCACCCTCAATTTTAGCTGAAAGGGGAGGAAGAAGAATTTAAAAGGTATTAAAGAACTTAGGCAGCTCTTTCTGCCCACTTGTGTCTCTGCGAGCATTCTTTCCTTTTTCTAATATAATAAACCTGCTCTTTTGGAGATATTTATATATAAAGATATTATATATATATATATGTATGTGAATATATATATGAACTTATATATATATAAGAACTTATATATAAGTTCTTATAAGCGCTGTTAGTAAAAAAAAGAAATGTGGAAGACTTTTGGGAGAAAGTGTGTTGGAAGGCCTGGAAATTGATGTTCACAGTACTCCAAGTGGGAAATTTTAGGAGTCAAACTAAAGTGGTAGCAGTAGCGATAGACACTAGGACTTTTATTTAAAAGAAATAGCATCTTCACTGGAATCCATTATTTGATCTGGAACATTAAAATAAGAGCAGTTACACTTATTTCAGTAGAAGATGTTAAAATGGTAACTGTATTTTGGAATGAGAAATTCAAGTGTATATAGTAAACAAAATGAGGATATGGTCAGCAAAACTGCAAACCTGGAGTTCTAGGTTTGTAAGACATGATAGCCTGATTTTTCTGAATAAAAATAGTGGTTGAAGCCACTTGAATTTAATAAGGCAGAAAACTTGTACAGAGTAAAAAGGGAATATTACAAGTATAATTCCTATGATTATCAGGATTTAATCATCAGAATTCTGTTTAGAGGAAGCAGATTCAACTAAAAAACTGAGCAGTAGAAGTAAGACATAAGCTGTGATTTTGTTTGTTTAAAGTGAAACCATTAGGTATTTATCCTTCTTCCTTAGAAATGTTTTGCTTAGCATATCTCCTCCCCAGTTCTATCCCTGATGTAACAAATAGCAAGAGTTCATCTGTTTGTATAGCTGAGTAGTATTCCATTATGTATATAAACCACATCTTTTTCATCCACTCAACTGTCCTTGGCCACTTAGGTTGTTTCCAGAACTTAGTTATGGTAAATGGTGCTGTAATGAACATAGGAGTACATATCGCCCTTCAAATTACTGTGTGTGTGTGTGTGTGTGTGTGTGTGTGTGTGTGTGTGTGTTCCTTGGATAGCACTATTGTGTTCCTTGGATAGATACCTCTAAGTGGAATTGAAATTGCTTGGTCATCTAGCAGATATTTTTAATATTTTGAGAAATCTTGTTATTGTTTTCCATAGGAATTGGACAAATGTACATTCCCACCGTGTACAAGGGTTCCCTTTTCCACCACATCCTTGTCAACATTTGTTCTTTCTGAGTATTTTTCTGATATGGACCTTTCTCACAGGTGTGGTATGTCATTGTGGTTTTGAATTGCATTTCCCTCATGATAAATGATGACGGGCATTTTTTTCAAGTCTGTTGGCCATTGTGTGTCTTCTTTGAAGAAGTAGCCATTTAACTCTTGTGCCCATGTTCTGATTGGGTTATTTATTTTATTTTGGTTGAGTTGTATGAGTTACTTGTAGGTTACAGATATTAGTCTTCTGTCAGATGGATGATATGCAAATATTTTCTCCCGTTTGATTGTTGTTTCATTTTAATGATAGTTTCTTACAATGTGTAGAAGCGTTTTAGTTTAATATAGTCCCATTGATTAATTTCCATATGTTGAACCATCTTTGTATCCCTAGACTATATCCCATATGGTCGTTATAGCTGATCTTTTTAATGTGATGTTGATTCAGTTTGCTAAGATTTTTTTGAGGATTTTTGCTTCCATGTTCATCAAGGATATTGATCTATTATTTTCTTTTTGTGTGCAATGTCCTTGTTTGTTTTTGATATCAAAGTAGGCTCAAAGTGTGTCTGGAAACATTTTCTCTTCGTCAATTTTTTGAGTTTGTGAATTGTATCTAATTTTCTTTGAAGCTTTGGTAGGACTATTAAAACCATCAGGTCCTGTGCTCTTGTTTTTTGGGGAACTTTGATTACTGTTTCAATTTCCTTGCCTATATACTTGGTCTGCTTAGATTTTCTATTTCTTCCTGACACAGTGTTAGAAGATTGTATGTTTCTAAGAATTTGTCAATATCTCTAGAGTATTCATTTTACTGGCATAGAGATAGTCATGCTAATCTCTTATGAAGAGATGTGTGTTGTTATATCTTTCATTTCTGATTCTATTAGTTTTCTCCCTTTTTATCTTAACAAATCTAACTAGAGGTTTGTCTATTTTTTTTAAGAACCTGTTTTTGTTTTCATTGATCTTTTGGACTGTCTTTTTGACTTCTATTTTATTTATTTCTGCTCTGTTTATTATTTCTTCCTTCTATAGCTTTTGGTTTTGTTTCTTCTTCTTTTTCTAGTTCCTGAAGGTCTAAGGTTAGAATTATTTGAGTTCTTTCTTATTTCTTGATGTAGGCCTATATTGCTATATACATCCCTCTTAGTACTGATTTTTTTGTGTTCATTGGTTCTGATAGCTCATGTCTTCATTTTCACTAATTTCCAGGTACTTTTAATTTCTCTTTAGATTTCTTGTTTACCCAATTATCATTCTTTATTATGTTGTTTAGTCTCCATATATCTGAGTTTTTGCCACTTTCTTTTGTGGTTTATTTTTAGTCTGATGCCATTGTTGTCAGAGAAAATGCTCGATATGTCGTCAGTCAATAATAAGTGCACTTATTGACACTTGGGTTGTGATTCAACAAGTATGCACTTGAGAAGACTATGTACTCAGCTTTTTGGGAGACAGTGTTCTACAAATGTCTATTGAGCTCATCAATTTTAATTCCTCATTTTGCTATTTTTCCTTGTAGATTTTCTGTCTTTCTGATCTATCTATTAATGTAATTGATTCATTGATGTCTTCTACTTCTGTTGTGTTGCTGTCAATGTCATTTTTAGGTTTTTTAATAGTTGTTTATGTATATTGATGCTTCTCTACTTGATGTGTATATATTGATAAGAATTATGTCCTCCTTATGCAGTTATCCTTACATCATTGTATAAAGTCCATTCCCAGTTCTTGTTACCTTCTATAACTCAAAGTATTTTATCTGATATAAGTATGGCTGTCCCTCCATTTTTAGAGTACCATTTGCTTGTAGGACTATTTTCTAACCTATTTTTTCTGGCCTATGCTTTTCTTTGGATATTAGATGGGGTTCCTAGAGAGAGCAAAGAGTTGGGTTTTGTTTTCTGATCAGCTGCCACTCTGTGGCTTTTGATTGGTAAATTCATTTAAAGGTAATTATTGATATGTGTGGTGAATCACTGTTTCATCTTTATCTGTGCATACTTTTACTGGTTATGGAGTTTCTTTGAGCACTCAAAAATATCATTCCATTGTAAAGAAAGTTGCCAGTGATGTTGCTTCTTTGATGATTTTTTTATTATTTAAGTGATTTTAAATATTTTTAAAAACTGTACTTCCAATAATTATTCTTTCATTTCAATTTTAAAACACTTCAGATAGTATAACGAAGACTTTTACAAAATTCTTTAAAGTATATGGATGTATGTTTTTTCAGTTTTAGAAATAATGTTTTTTTAAAAGCAAATTTGAACAGAATACTAGTGTGATAAAGTATAATCTCAAACAAAACAAAAGCAATTTTTGCTCATAATATATTTTTAAAACAATGAGATTTAATTTTTTTAAAGATTTATTTATTTATTTATGCATACAGAAGCTGGGGTGTGGGCCAGAGGTGTGGGGGTAGGGGGTTAGAGGATTCACCAGAGACAGAGTGGAGAGCAGAACAGATATTTTGACTGAAATAAACTGCTGAGGGGAGCAGCAGACGAGACAGGGGGGGTCTGCTGTACCATGTGGGTCGGCTCCCTGGCCGGAGATCAAACTGGTGCTGCAGTGGCTGGTGATAACTCATAGTGGTGAGACTTAACCTTAACCTTGTCCCACCAGGGAGGCCCAAAATTTGTTTTTTTTATTGATTTACCATTTAGTTGCAAAACTATATAAATTTGGGAGTTACATCTTCACCTCTTTTGATTATAGCCTCACTTTACCTACCATCAAATTCTAGTGCCCTTCCTAATATCAGGTTAATACCCTCCGTCCTTCCTTCCCATACACCCCAACTCCCCTTCTCCTCTGGTAGCCACTATATTTTCTACAGTCATTGCATGCTTTTGTTGTGATTTGTTAATTTGTTTGCTTTGATTTTTTTATAATCAATGTGTGGGAGAAACCATTTGATAATTGTCTTTCATTTTCTGATATATTTCTCAAGATAATCACCTCAAGTTCCATCAATGTTGTTGCATAAGGCAAGATTTCATCTTTTTTTAATATTTGCATGATGTTCCATTCAATACAGATCCCTCACTTCTTTGCTCAGTCATCTGTCAATATGCATTTAAGTTCTTTACAAATTTGGGGAATTGTGAGTAATACTACTATGAACATAGGTTTTACTGGGTCATAGGATATTTACATTTTTTTGTTTTATAAGGTGTCTCTAAATCATTTTCCACAGGGACTGTATCAGTTAACATTCCCACTAACAGTTAGCAAGAATCCCTCTTTTGCTGCACTTTCACTAACGCATGTTGTTTTCCAGTCCTTATGATGTAGATTGCTCCCACAGGAGTGAGGTGATCTCAATGTGGCTTTGATTTGAATTATCTTAATAATAAATGAGTTTGAACATTTTTTCTTGTGCCTGTGACCCATAATATGTTCTTTGGTGAAGTGTCTATTCAATTACACTGCCCATTTTTTTTTTAGGTTGTTCGATTTTAGTCATTGACTTTTATGAATTCTTTATATATTTTGAATATGAAGCCCTTGTCAGATGTATTAAATGCTAATGTTTTCTCCCAGTCGTTAAGTTTTCTTTTGATTTGTGTGGTTGTTTCTTTCACTTCAAAAACTTTTTTCTTAATGTTATGCCATTTGTTTATTTTTGCTTTTGTTTCCTTTGCCAATGGACTCTCAAGTCCCTAAAGACTCTGTAGTCCATGTTCATGTGTTGTCTATTAAGTATGTTTTTGTATGTACTTTATGATTTCATGTCTTTTATTTTAGTCTTTAATCCATTTTGTGTTGTTTTGTGTGTGGTATCAAGCAATAGACTAGTAGTTTCCTTATTTTGTGTGTGTGTGTGGGGGGGGGTCAGTGGGGAGTATGTGGCAGGTTTCCCAGCAACATTTGGTAAAGAAGCTTTCCATTCTCCATTGCATGGCTTGACTCTTGTCAAAAATCCACTGTCCACATATGTAGTGGTTCATTTCTGAGCTCTTAATTCCATTCTGTTGGTCTATGTTTGTATTTTTTATTCCAATACCATACTGTTTTGCTTATTACCACTTGATATTATAACTTGAAGTTTGGGAGTGTGATACCTCGTTGTTTCTTATTAAAATTATTTTTAAATTTTGAGAAAATACTCAAATAAAATTTACCATTTTAACCACAAGTCTACAAATCAATGATATGAAGCACATTCACAGTATTGTACTACTATCACAAGTATTCATCTCCATAATGCTTTTCATCTTATTAAACTGAAACTCTGTACATCCCATTCTCCTTGCCCCCAGGCCCTGGAAACCACCATTTAGATTAGATTAAGAAGCAAAAAGACACATGGCACTTAGTAGGTATAAAATAGATATTATTTATAATAATAACTAATAATCAAGAAATACAAATACATTTGACAAGTTTATTTCAAAAGAGATATTTCTTTCATAGAGCAGAATTTGTATTCAGAACTGAGAAACCTAAACATTTTTGAAAAAATTTTTTCATTTATCATCTATATGTAAAGAATTTAAAATTGGAGAAATTGTACCAATAAAGGACATTGTTATACTTTTTTTACACTATAATTTATGTACTCAGACAACTTTTTGAGGCAATACTGTGTTATCACATCACATGAGTTGTAGGTGTATGTCATTAAAAATCAGCACCTGTTTATGGTACATGATGTTCACCACTAAAAGTCCAGATCTATTCTTCATCTACTATTGGCCTGCCTTACCCAATTTACCCACCTTCCTCCCCTAATACCTTCTCATAACTACTAACTGGTTTCAAGCCTAAAGTTATGTATTTTATTTGATGCATCCATTTGTTTGGTTTATTTACTATACATAAGTGAAAACATATGTTGTTTGTCTTTCCTCATCTGGCTTTATTTCACTTAGCATAATAACTTTCAGGCTTGTCGATGTCATTTCGAATGGCAGGATTTCATCTCTTTTTATTCAACCAATATTGTTTGAGCATCTGCTGTGTGCTGAACCTGTTGTAATTGCTGGGAATATAGCAGTAAATAAAACAAATAAAACCTACACCCTGATAAATGTGTGAGGTTTACATAGAAGAGTGATATTTCAGGACTATGAATTTGACAGACAATTCCTGACAACCATGTAAGAAATTGATTGAAATGTAGAGAAATGAGATGTAGAAACTAGTCAGAAGGTTATTTCCTTTTAGATATGAGAAGTCAAAGAGGCCTGTACTTGTGAATAGCGGAGAGAACTGCAGAAATTAAATTTTTATAAATGAACAATTTCAATGTCCTATAGGAACTTGCTATTTTGAAATAAATTCTCTTTAACTGTTATAATAAATAATTTTCTTTTCATTCATGTGATTTAAGTGTGATAAACCTGTAACACAAAAAAGCAAACAAAAAACTAACTGCAAATCACCTCTAATTCCATATCCTATTGAGAGTGAAGTAGACATTGTGTTCGCTAAACAAAGAGAAATGAAAAATGATATTGTCCACAAAGAGTAATCTAAAATTGATATCCAATTATTGCACATTACAGGTGGCATTTCTGTGGACAGAAATTCAAAATCTAAAGAATAAAAATGATGACAAGATTTTTGAGAACATAAAATGCCCTTGTGCAACTTAATTGTCTAAAGGTTGTGAATATTATGACAGGAGAGAATTTCACTGAATGCTAGGTGAACCACCAAGTGGTTGTATAGAAGAGGGATACTAGTGGTAAGCAGGGAAGTTGACCCAAACAATACCTGACTCTCAAGGTCACAATGGGCAAAAAGAGACTATTTCCACCTGCACACTCCAGGCTCCTGACCAGACACGTGCTGATTTCTGCCTAAGCCAGCAACCTGGCTTCTGTGCCCTAAGGTGTTTTGATGCCAGCTGAATGATTTCCCAATGCTGTCATATCTGTCTGACTTTATTCCTAACTTTCCTGTGCTGAACAAAGATATGTATGTACCATATCTTTGGTAGAGCAATTTATAGCTAGAATTTAGAAATCAAGATTAGTTGTCAAGCCATAACTGGAACCACAAAACTGAAAAGGAATGAAGGCAGAAGGAAGGAAATTGACATTTGTTGAATAACTTCTTATGTAGTCCAAGTACATTTATACACACATTTCTCACTTACGCCTCAGATCTATCTAAGAGAAATGAAGAACTGAGCTGCAGACTAGTTAGTTAAGTGACTTTTCCATGGTTACTACAGTTACTAATGGGAAAATCAGTTTTACAATCTATTTCTATATGACTCGAAGGACCACTCCTTTCTACTGTTTTGTTAGGAGGAAAGAGTTTTCATGAGAGAAATTGGTTGGAGAGAACATCATAAAATTTTATCACCTTTACAAAACTCTATAGAGACATAGATTTAAGAAATAGAAATGGAACAACTCCTTAAAGCGACAATGTACAATGAAAATAACTGTCAGTATTGATGCCATTGACTGTGGCTCCTCTTGTCATAGGGTAAAGGGTACATTGGTAGGAATAACAGTGAGAGGTAGAAAGAGTAATTTTTAAGAGCAGCCATGAACTATCCAGAGAATACCAAATGGATTTTTGAAACAGGACAGAGGTTTGAGCTAAAGATGTGGTTCTACTGTGAAGCTGGGAATTAAAACCAAGAGTATGAATGAGATTTCACACACACACACATATACAAAAGTAAGGTAAGAATAAAACACAGAGAAAAAATGTATGTTAAAACAAAAACCATTAGAGACCTGGGAAGAGGACTGGGATAAACTGAATTCATAGAAGCAAAAGAAGTGCTAGAGTTGAATAAATGCTGGAAAGTAATCTAAGAGTTCATGGAATATGATGACTAAGATATAGTTGGGAACCCTGGTAGAACTTCAAAACAGTGTAGTTTAAGAAACTGAATCTTAGGAAGCAGGCTATGAGATGAAGATAGAGATTATGGGGGAGTGCTGGGTAAGAAGGAAATGAAAATACAATGAGGTTGCAACAGACACCTCCATAGAGCCTTGGAGGGGAAAACCCTTCAGAATTAGGCTAAAGTAAAGGAAGGTGCCTTGACTTTTAGGTCCCTATCAGCCAGTCATTGGAAGAGTATAACCTGGGTGGAATAATTCCCTTCAGTAAAAGGCAGTGCCTGGAGAGGTATGCACCTGTAAGTTAGTAGTAAGCCAGCTCTGGCAGCGGAGAGAATGAATGCTTCCATCATGCAAGGTGATCTGGCTTAGCCAGCACCTCATAGCATCTCAGGAGAGTAGAGAAAATGAATTTGAAGGACTGTTACAATTTTAAATACTTTGTTATAAGGGATTTTATTATTGCAGTCACTAGTCTTATCTTTCAAACTCTTCCCCACCACCATCTTACCAGCTAACTTCTTTCCTAACACATTTTCTCTTAGATAGATCTTTGTTTATCATATGACCTCCCGTTAAGTAACTTTTCTTCACAGTTCTTTGTTGTTACTCTTAGTGTATCTTGTACAACAGGGGCAAATGTAGTCTAAATGGATTCAAATAGCCTTTAATAGATGTTATGTGTATTTTTACGGAATTGCTTTTCCTAAGTCAATTATCAATGGAAAAGAGGTTTTCCATGGGCTTTCTAAATTACAGAATTAGAAATTTCAAACTAAAACTTGAGCCTTTCAACTACATTGAAAGGCTCCGACTGCATTGAGAAGACTGGTTTTACATATATTATGTGGGGCTTTATATTTCTTAAGACACTAAATAAACAGACTTAGAATTATAAATATGAAATCTTACCATAATCTCATGCTCATGAATATTGAAAAAGGTTAAATAAAAGCTGTTAATCATTTTAGTGATTATTAATTTATGACAACTCTGAACATGGGGATAGAGTAAAAATATTTCCCAGGAGGGATTTGCATCAACTTGCACTTACATCATTAGGTCAGCCGCTTTTATTACCCCGTACCTGTATGTTCCCTGTGCCTAATGCAATATCAGCCACTCTGGCAGTCACTTGGGATTTTTTTTTTTTAAGATTTATTTATTTGTGCATACAAGCTGGGGTACAGACCAGAGGCATGGAGCGGTGAGAGGGTTCACCAGAGACAGAATGGGGAGCAGAACAGGCAGATCACCAGAAACACACTGCTGAGGGGAGCAACAGGCCAGGCAGGAGAGGTCTGCTGTGCCATGTGGGAATCTCCCCAACCGGGCTCCACAGCGCAGCGCTTAACTGCTGCGCCACTGGGGAGGCCCTTGGGATGTGTTTTTACTGACAGTTTTATTACTTTTTTTTAGGACATATGGGACCATGTTTTTATTTCTGTTTTAAATTGTCAATAGACTAGTTTAATATTTCAGATATATTGGCAGGTTTTGTTTTGGAGAGCTATAAAATTCTAATACATTAAATCCCCATTTAACGAAAACATCTATTTCTCCCCCCCCAAAAAAAAAACAGCATTATGTATAATTTTATGGCGTTCTAACTAAAGACTTTGAAAAAGGAAAATTTGTTCTTGCTTTGAAAATATCATATAAACACACACACACACACACACACACACACACACACACTCCAGTCCCATCTGTCACACTGCCCAGAGAATATATTTAACAACGAACAAGGCTACATTAAAGGACATAAAATATGCAGCAAGGGGAAAAGGCATAAAGCCATCCTGCAGTTCATTGACTTCGCCTACTGTGCGGTGCTCTCCTTGTGAACAAGACAGATTGGACAGTTATTGCTACATTAAAATATCTGCCGATGTAGACAGAGAATTGGAAACAGAAAACTGGACTCCAAATTCCACCTCCTTCTGTGAGTGATCATTAGCCAAGGAGATGTGACTATGAATTACATTTTCTTTCATTTTAAGGAAACAAATCAACTTTTTCTACTAGAAAAAATAAGAATTCACAACTTTTATTTGCAGTGAAGGAGACTGCAATTCTAATTACCAATTTGGCAAGTGAAAGAAGTGAACTTTGACTTCAAGTTTTGCAGCTATGCCCAGGGGAAAGGAACAAATTGCTAAAGAGACCTGCTTACAATCTAGATAAAGGCAATTGTATAAATTTACTATTGTTTTACCAAAATAGAAGGCAACACAAGAAAATAAGACTCATGGAAGAGGATAACAAAAAATAAATTGCACACCCAAATGAAAAAGAGATAGCACAAGTATTTAGACATCCTATTCCAAGGGATATTTTTGCTTGAATTGTAATTGTGAAGGGTGTCTACTTTACTGTCAAGTAACAAATTGGAAAACCATTATCTGGAACAAAATATTCAATGCTAAACTTGTTGAAAGTGGTCTCCATCTGTGAATATTAACACATTATCCAAGGATTCTCTATGGGTGCTGTTTGAAGACAGAGAATAACATCAGATGTTCTAAACATTTTATATGCACTTACAAAATAGAAATAACACTTTTAAATGATCTTGCTTGTTTTTAGTAAGAAGTTATTTTTTTGTTATTTCCAGATAAAACATGAAAATGCCCTCTATACTGTCCCTAAAGTTTCTGGCTTAACAGGGAAAAAAATAATATTTTTATTGCTAGCTAGCTAATTTATTAAAAAGTACTAGACGAATTAATATTTTTTATTTTCTTTAAACAAACTCTTGGAACTATTTTCAAACCACTTAATATCCAGAAAATGTAGGAGAAATAGAAAAGTAGAAAAAATTCTCTAAAAAAATGTTGTAAGTTGTAAAAATAACTCCAACTTAGTAGTAATGATGATCAACTAATTCAAAAAACACTGATTTCATTAGTCAGATCTGGATCATAATTTCAAGTTAAAAATAGGTATCAATTTTATTACAAGGTAAGCATTTAACACTGTGAGATTTTAAAAGGGTGTTTATAGTTTTTTTAAAAAGTGTACAGTATTAAAAAGTGTACAGTATTTTTCATTCTCATGAAAAATGGGAACTATGTGGCAATCAAAAAAGATGCATACAATTATAACTTAAATAAACAATCACCAAGAAATTCCAAAAGTAAGAGGCTAAATATCTAAATTCAGGAATTGTGAAGCAGTAATTATTTTAATGTTCTCTTTTTTAATGTTTTGTTGTGAGAGAATGAAATAATGATTATTTCTTAGTTCTGAACAGGGACAAAATTGAGCACCCTATTGAAGAAGATAAAAATAATTTCTACAATGCTCAGTTGTACTTAATATAAACTTACAATATTTTGACTCTACATTTTGACAAAATGAAGAGTTGACTTTATAGCTCCTTTTATAAACAAAAATGCTTTATTTTCCTTAAACTAAAAAGCAAGATGTGAATAAAGAATGGGGTGTACCAACATGCTCCTTTGGAGATGTGTTTGCCAAAACATATTTCTATGGAGTAAACCATTTTAATGCCTTAGATATAAATCATTTTTGTAGCTAAGCAGTCCTCCATATGTTCCTGAAAAGTGTGAGTTAATCAATGGGTAGGGAATTTGATCTAGTGACTCTATGAGCTAGATGTGAAAGGAATATCTGATTCCTAGGTGTGATTCAAGTGTAGAAAGAGATGTAAATGGGTTTTGGCTTTTAAAAAAAATAGCTTAAAGCATGGTAAAGATTGAGAACCATGGAAACAGAGATCAATGTACTCTATTTATGAAGAGGTCATTTAGACAAATGGTGATTTGATCCAGATCATCTGGCTATTTAACAATAGACCAGGGAATAGAATTCAGGTCTCCTGAGTCTTTACTCCAAAGTCCTCTAATGGAATTCTGGCAAGATTCCTGATGATACCTGATGTTCCCTGTTAGACATGCAATTAAGCTTATGATTAGTCTTTGTTCCACTTCTCTGTGAACATGTCTTTCTTCAGATTCTATGAGATGTCACATTACTCACCCAGGGACAGAAAAGAGAGTGCAAAAATTAAGTCTGTGGAGTAATTTTATTTAAGTTGTCCAGAAAACAAGAATAATAACATGATTTGATTATTTGCTATTTGTTAGGTACAAGTGACTCCCACATTAATTTTATTTCTGAATAATGATGAGAAATTTTAGTTAATTGGGACCTCCCACATGAATTCTTTTAGATTTTCCCTGAATTTTGACATTATTTGTCATCCCCAGTGTTTTATGTATGGCATGTCGTCTTTAAACCATCAAACCATTCTTCGCTGGCAATAAAGCACCTTTCACAGATTTGTCAAGACTACACAAGTTTTTATGCAGAGAAATATTATCTTTGCTAAAATTGTCATTAAAAAATGGTTTACTTTATCAGGTTATGTATCTACACTAGCAGATGCAGTTTTCTTTTCAGATACCATCCATCATGCTTTCTCACCATCGTTAATTGCACTGATCCACCACAAGCAACTTCGCTAAACTTCGTGTCCTTTGTCACAATCTCTAAGTGGTCGGATACAGGCATTTGAATTGCTGTTCTGCTGCTCTTAGTTGTACTGAAGTACATTGTAAAAGTTGGATATTCATAAATGGCAAGGGATTAAATTTGGAGTGTCACCCAACACTCTACAAATTTAATTCAAGTAAACTTTCTGAATAACAGTTTTTAAATCTTCACTTAGTTCTTTACTTCCTATTCTGATTCGTAATTTGTTTTTATGTTTGAGGCAGATTATTTTTAATTAAGTATTAGTACACTGTGGACAAAGATGACTGATAGTTTTTAAAAGCTATTTGGGTAAATAACATCCTTATCTAATGATGAGATACAAAGAAACATTATGAAACCAATAAAATATTTTTTAAATTTTTGGAAATGTCTGTATCTATAAAATAAATTTAAATGAATTGGACATACTATTATATTCTTTATCTAGATTGAACTATTGTCAACATTTTTGACAACACCACAAGTTACAGCTGTAGGGCACTTTATCTTTAAATATTTCACTCTATAGCTCAAAAAATAAGGACAATCTTCATAATCACCATTTTCAAGCCTTAGAAAATTTACAATGATTCTTTGTCATCCAATGTACAATTCATATTTTAAATTTCCCCATTTGTCACCCAAATGCTTTTTCTGGCTATTTTGTTTTCAATCCTATTAATGTTTGAGCATTTTGATTATTATAATCTTCAATCTCATGGCTTCTTCAAGTCATTAACTTTAAAAATCATGGCCAGTCTCCATTTAATATGTCCCCAATGCTGGATTTATTAATTATTTCCTCATTTTTATGTATAGGTAGTCCATTTGGGTAAAATGAGCCAATTATTGGTACTGTATGTTCTTATCACAACAGAAGGCATTTAATGTCACTTTGTCCATTGATGATTGATGATGATGATTCTATATTGATGATGATTCTATATTCAACCACTTAATTGAGGTGGTACCAACTCCTTACACTGTTGTTTACTCCTATATAACTATAAAGAGTATGTGGGGTTTGAAAGCATGTGAATTTCTTGACTGCAACAAGATTTCACGCAACAGTTTTAGCATCCATTGATGATCCTTGACTGAATTCCTACTAGAGGTTGCAAAACAGACAAATTATACCATTTTTTTTTTACATTATATTCACATGTCGGGTATTTCTTACTTTAGCTCTCAGTTTTCCTGCCTTTCTCAGCAACATAAATTTACTGATTTATTTTTATTCAATAAATTTCTAAGACTCAATGAAAATAATAGAAATTTAATTGTAACCTGCTTATTTTCACTGTAAAAATTTAGCTTAGAATTTGGTACTTGGAAAAATATAGACAAGGACCTCCCTGGTGGCACAACAGATTAAGTCTCAGCCTATGAAACTATCCGCAGCCACTGCAGCATGAGTTTGATTCCCGGCCAGGGAGATTCCCACATGGCACAGCAGACCTTTCCTGTCTCGCCCACTGCTTCCCTCAGCAGTGTACTTCAGTAGATCTACCTGTTCTGCTCCCCACTCTGTCTCTGGTGAATCCTCTCACCCCCCTCATCTCTGGCCTATACCCCAGTTCTTGTATGCATAAATAAATGAATCTCTTTTTAAAAAAGAAAGAAAAATATATACATTTAGTAACTTTAACTTTGTTCCTTTTTAAACTAAAAGTTTTGTTGCTTTTCTGCAAATCTCACAATGGCATATGTTGAAATTATTTATTTCACAATTTTCTATTTCTAAAAATGACATTAGAAATTTGTGAGATTAAACACTAAAGAAAGTGTTATATAGCTTGTTTTTAAATTCCCATATGATTTTATTACTCTTGGGCCTCCCTGGGCATTGGGGTTAAGTCTCAGTGCTGCCACCACTGTGGCCTGAGTTTGACCCCGGCCAGGGAGTTAACCCACATATGGCGCAGCAGACTTCTCCTGTCTTTCCCACTGCTCCCCTCAGCAGTATATTCCAGTAAATCTGCCAGTTCTGCTCCCCATTCTGTCTCAGGTGAGTCCTCTAATGCCCAGCACCTCTGGCCTACATCCCAGTTCTCCTATGCATAAATTAAATCTTAAAAAAAAAAAGATTTGATTACTCTTTCCGACTGATTAACTTAAAATAGACAATTTTTAATGTATTCAGTAGTTCTACAAAGTTTAATAATTGATTATTCTTAAGTCACTTTGCTGTCTTTATCTGTAGAGAGTAGCAGGGAACACTATTTACAATTATATTTTTCTACTTTTAGTTTTTACACACATAAAAATAATGTTCCCATAACAGAACATAATCCAATAATATTTGAATTATGATATATTTTGGATCATTAAAAATTGGTTTTCATAAATGCCTCATCAGTGTTTGTGCATAAGTTAAGTGATGACTTTTCAAAAGAACAAAATCTCTCCTGAGAGATGAAAATTTCTATCTGGAAAGTTACAGAAATTTGAGTTAATTTTAATAAAAAAGTCCACTCTCATGATAAGAAGGCAGTTTGAACAGAGGATGAATACAGATTTTGTAGTTCAACTGTTGTATGTTTAAATCTGGATGCATTCACTGCTTTGGGACTTAGTGCCCTTATCTGTATAGAGGGAATAAAGCTGCCAGCTTTTGTTCTTGTTATGGATTCATGGAAGTTTCTCACCTAATTTATGCAACCATCATGACTGCTATTATCACATTATTATCTTTTGATGTTGCCAACCCTTGAACTGATTGGAAATAATAAGTTGTAAAGAAAAGTTCTAAAAGTGTGAGTCTGTGAGTATGTTATATAAATGAGTTAAAGGTGACCTCTGTGTATTGTCCCCTATATTATTTATTCCTTCAGCACAGGCTTGGATTATTAGCACAAAGCCTTCGAGAGCCAAATTCAAATTTTTACATTTCAAAAGCTTTAAGTAGAGCCCAAATAGTATATTTTTAGCCCTGTAGAGTCAGCCTGCTTTGCAGGGCCCACAAAACTGAACCCAGTATATGCTAGCCATAGATAAAACAACCCTTGGTTACCAAAGACCCCAACCAGTTGCTACCCTTTGCAGCTCTCTAACTCAGCAGACCCAGTTTTGTTGCTGAGAAGCCTTACCTAAATAAACAGAAAACCCCCCTCTCCTTTTCCTCTTTCCCATTGAGGTCCCTTGATCTGTTTCCCTTTCTGGGTAACAATCCTACAGCACTGTCTCTGGAAGGTCTCCACTATGAGCTACTTTCCAAAACTCATACAAACCTATGCAAGTGCCGCCTAATAAAGCTGACTGCAAAATTCTGCCATCTTGCACACAGGCCTTTCCCTTGACCAGCGCTTATAGCCTTAAACTCACCACACTCTTACATTGGAGCTCTGGATCAACGATTAAGAAGCTGAAAGTCTTTAAGTAAATATTAGAACTAGAATTTATTCATTTGCCTTTTGGGGACAGGAAGGAAGTGGAGGAAAAAGACTTGGGGCTGCATTTATCTCACAGCCTTTCCCCCAGGAAATTTGATTGCGGGATCGCATTGCACTTGTCCAACAGGGAAACTGTGTTTGGCAGAAACTGCCTTGTTTTATTCCACAGGGCAAAATAGATTGTCTGGATTCCCTGAGACTGTTTTAGGTGCCAAATGTGGGCTGAAAGGCTTGAGGGCCCATCTTTAGTTCACTGAGACCATAGAAGAAGGAGCGTGTATTGAATTCTAACAAGAAATTTTACATCGATTACTTCACTCAGTCCTGTATAGAAGAGGGTAGCCCTATTTCATTGTGAAAGTAACTGGGACCATGGAGCTCACACTGGAAGAACTAAATTTGAAATGTGATCTTATAATTTTTTAGATCATGTTCTTGCTCTTTCATCATTCTGCTTTACCTGCTCTTTCATAATAATCTTCTACTGAGTATTTTCTAAGATTTCTAATAATAATACAAATCAACTAATAGATTTTTTTCAGCAAATTTTGACCTCTTTTTTTTTTTAATCAACTCATTGAGAACCTTATGAAATTGAAACCTGGAACTCTAACACAAAGACCTACCTTTTAAAAATTGTCTTCATGTTGTTTTTTTTATTATATACAAAGTGTCAATTTTTTTATAAGTGGCTCTTTGAGTCCGTTGTCTAGAAATATTTAATAATGCCCTTTTGAGAAAAAGAGATAAGAAAAGAAAGGCTATTTTTATTTAAAGAAAAACAACATGCTGATGGATCTGTTAGTTGTAAAAGGCAACCTCTCCTCCCAGGGGCAGTTTCTATGAGAGAAATAAGACAAAGAAACAGCCAAACTGCTTTAGTTAATAAACTATCAGGAATTATAAATTTGCTTCTTGGCAGCTTGAAAAGACAAAAAAAAAAAAACAAAACTTAAATGGACCCTGGAGACTCAGTAAAAATGTAGCTAGGCAGGAGTAAGTTCTTGGAGAACTCTTAATAGCTTGGAAATAAGCAGGCCCTAGAAAAAGATACCCAAGTGAGAAATTCCTTAGAGAGGAAATACAGACTATAATTATGCCCCAAACAGTAGTTTTAAGGTTCCTGGGTATAATGAAAAATTCCTATATTCAAGAATAAAGAGGGTTTGAAAGACTTGACTAAAAGCAAGATAGCAGTAATTGGTCACTATAGTAACCAGAGATGAAATGATGCTGTTGGGAACAAACATTGTTAAAATTAGGCTGAGCTTATGTATTAAGGGCATTGAGAAAAAAAAGCATATTGATTACCTCCATCCATTCTTTTCTGACTTGAAAACAGAGAGAGGTATAAATACTAACTTGGAAATATAGTATGTTGTACAGCTTTCCTGGCCTTGTTGGAACTAGCAGAAGACAGGCCATAATAAAGTAAGCATGGTAATTAAAAGTTTTAGCCATAGAGGGGAATGGCCATGGGCTTTAGCACATCCATTGTAAACCCAGGAATATAGAAGGGATGCTTTGAGGCCCCCTTTCTACTGCCAACACCATCTAGCAGCTATAGGGTGATTTAGGTCGTACACTCAGAATGGATGCAGCATGAGACTGAAATAAGACGGGGTGTATACTTAGAAAGTTAATTGATTTGACTTAGACTTTTGTGTTCATTTTTTTCAATGACCCTGAATTTTTACTTTTGTTTTTTTTAATCAAAGGAGAAACAGACTATGTGTTGGTTTACCAGTCAGTTTACCAGTTAACTGTGCTACATATTTAAAATTTTATTTACTTTAATAAAGAGCTAGTTATTGAAGATATAAAGTCATATTTTGCTGAGACAGTTTAACTTGTATGGAGTGGCAGCTCTAAATCTGAATTCAGAGGGCATACTAACTGCTGGTTTATGCTATTAAGCAGAGAAGTATCATTAGGCAAACTGAAATCACTTGAAAAGTTTAAAGCAAAAATTGTCTTTGGCTTCTGTTAGAATGTAGTTTTATAACTCCTCAGTATTCACAGATACAGGCATCAGAAGTGGGAAAATAAACAAGAGATGAGAGTTATGGGTCTACTGTATGATTGATCAGTTTTCTCAATAGAAAGGAAGTATATTGATCTATGATGACTTATACCAAGAATTTCTACATTAGTCTACTAGGGTTGTCATAACAAAATATTACATTCTGGATAGCTTAAACAACAGAAAACTAAATTTCTCACAGTTCTGGAGGCTGAAAGTTCGTGATCAAGGTGCTGGCAGAATTGATTTCTCCTGAGCCCTCTCTTTGACTTGCAGGTGACTGCCTTCTCCCTGTGTCCCCATATGGCCTTTAGTCTGTATGTGCACATTCCTGTATCCTTCCTTTTCCTATAAAGACTCCAGCCCTACTGGACTAGCACCCCACCGTTGTGATTTCATGTGACCTTAATTGCCTATAAGGGTCCCCTCTCTGAATTTAGTCATATTGGAGATTAGGTCGTCAGCCTATGATTGTCTGGGAAGACAGGATTCAGTCCATAATGATTGCCAGCAAACTAGTAGAAATACGCAGACTTGGATCTTATCCTGCAGGTTGTGGGAAGGGTGTCATTTAAACAATTACGTTTGAAAGAAATGAAGGATGAAACAATGCTTTAAAAGAAATATGTTACATTACTGGAAAGTGCTGAGTTCGGTGAACTATGTAAAAGAGTTTAGCAGGGGCTTCCAATCTAGTCTTGCCAGATAAAATAGAAAATGCCCAGTTAAATTTGAATTTCAGATCATTTTTTAATATAGTCATATTCCAAACATATTATGGGATTTACTTATGCCATTTATTGTTTATTTGAATTTTACATTTAACTGGGGACCCTGGGTTTTTTGCTGTTTGTTATAATGATTTTGCTTTTGTTTGCTACATGTGACAACTCTGTAATCCAATCCAGGAGGATCAGGAAAGCTGGAAAGAGGAAGTGATGTGTAAACTAACAACTGAGAAAATGAGTAAGACCAGGGAAAGAATAGAAAACTAAAAGACAAAACAAGGAGGAAAACATCCTGGGCAAAAGAAAGTTGCTACTCTCCTTCAGGTGCAAAATGACATGTACCAATGTTAAAAAATTCTTTTTTTAAAAAAAGATTTATTTATTTATGTATACAAGCTGGGGTACAGGCCAGAGGCATGGGGCGGTGAGAGGGTTCGCCAGAGACAGAGTGGGCAGCAGAATAGGCAGATGGACGGAAATACACTGCTGAGGGGAGCAGTGGAAGAAGCAGTTGAGGTCTTCCACGTCATGTGGGAATCTCCCCAGCCCAGCATTGAACTCGCGTCTCCGCTGCTGACAACTCCGCAGCGCAGTGCCTAATCGCTGCGCCACCAGGGAGGCCTGTTAAAAAATTCTTTTTCATTTGTATATTAGACCTGTGTTCTCTAAATTTTAGCAAAATGACTGACAAAATTGGAAATGCTAATATAATTATATAGTCATTTACAAAGATTTAAAATGCTGAAAGTCTATGACATATGTCTATAAAATAATAGTCGTCATATTTTTCTGCCATTCTGAGAATAGTTTGCTATTCTAGGGCAGAGATCACCAAAATGCAGTGTAGATGAGAGCCAATGTGAGAAGCAGACAATTGATAAAAATTAGTCCTAAAAGTAAGGAACAAAGACATGTATGAGGAGGAGATTGAAGAAATATTAAACAAATAACCAGTCACCAAAGGTGTATTTAGCACAGGAACAAGCTAAAGGAGATTTGCCAACTATGACCTGTCGATCACCAAGTCTTGCTAATTGTAACTTTATTTATATAGCTAATATTTTTACATGCATACCTCTCTGTTCTCTACCTCCTTTCTGGCCACAGCTTCCTCAAGAACCTCCTGATTGGTTTTGTAGACTCTTCAAGTAATTCTTCACCAAGCCACATGATACAAATTTGGATCTGATCAAATCCTTACCCAATTAGAATTTTCAAGACATTTCAGATAAGCTTTTTTCTTGTATAAGATAACTTCAATTATTCAGAAAATTATAAGGTGTCATTAACTGATACAGTCTTGAGCGTAATTTTAAAAGAGCAGGAACAGATGTATGAAAATTATACACACACACACACACACACACACACACACACACACACACACATATATGACTATGCAAGTGAGGTGACATAAAAATCTCAGAAAGAAAACTGCCTAAAATCCTTATAGAGTATAAATTGAGTAAAAAGTATAAAGAGTATAAACTGAATAAAAAAGAGCTCCATATATAAAAGTCATAAGCTCTTACTTTTGGTAAAGATTCAAGCAATCCTAATTTTAAAGTATTTTTTCACCTCTGAAAAACTAAACGTCAGTAATTTAAAATGCATTGATTTGCATCAAAATTAAGATAGACTGCAGATTTTTCTAATATCTTAATATGGTATAGTTATGACCATGCTGCTTTTTTGAAGTTATAAATAACCAACTAGCAGGATATTACCATTGAAAAGATTTCCAAACTAATATTAATTTTAGAGGCAAAATATTTTTATCATAAAATAAGTTATATCATTGTAAATATTTTATTTTGGGTGTGTTTTGTATCTTTAAATTATTTGTTCATTAGAAGACATGTTTTTTGTGTACATTGTGTTTATATAATCATGAGATATCTCAGCTGATATTACTATAATTTTGGAATATAAACCCACTTATTTAGTGAAGTAACATTCATCAATTCTACCTTAGGATAGCAAACCATTCTCAGATTAAAACAGAAAAATAGAGTGACTATTATTTCATTGAAATGTGTCAGACTTTCAGCACTTTAAATCTTTGTAACTGAATATACAATTATATTAGTGTTTCTAACTTTGTCAATCATTTTGCTAATATTTAGAGAGCCTAGGTATAACATACAAATAAAAAAGAATTTTTTAATGTTGACACTTGTCATTTTTTAACTGAAGGAGTATAGCATTTCTGTACTATAGATGAGAATAGCAAAATATTCTATTGTGTAAAAAACATAGTTGGTGTCTGGTTATGTTTATTATAACCTTCAGGGTGTTATTCAGAACATAATGTTACTATAGATGATATTTCAAAAAGAATGATGATTCATCATTTAGATGTCACCCTTATGCAATGTCTAGTAAAGCATGAAAGTTCATGAAATTTAAAAAGAAATTTGAATCATCAACTGGCAGGGGATGGATAATTTTTAAAAAAGTGAGATAAGTCAGAAGGAGGTAGATAAATACAGGATATGGTCATTAAGATGTGGAATATAGAGAAATTAAACTAAGAGTCAGATAAAGACATGCTTAAAAACTAACCCTTGAAGGTGACTACAAAACTGAAGCACCCAGAGGGGAAAGAAGGGAGGAAGCACAGTGGACTTTGTTGGTGGCTGCTCTATGGTGGCAATACCTGATGGGGGTATCCAAATATTAACTCTATTAAAAATAATTCTAGAATTGTTTGGGGTGAGCATTTTAGGGATATGGTAAGTTCCCTGATGGGGGTATCCAAATATTACATCTATTAAAAATAATTCTAGAATTGTTTGGGGTGAGCATTTTAGGGTTATGGTAAGTTCTCAGACTGAGCTTTGACAATTTACCACAATAAATGCTAAAAAGTGCTCCAAAGGCAAAAGAAGAGAGTACCTAACATCCTAAGGAAGTTGGGAACAATTTGCTGAGGGAGTGACTTTTGAACTGACTTCAGGATGAATAATTAAGACTTCTCCAAGCTAAAAAAAATGATTATCTTTGCTGATAGAGAGAAAGCATTTGCAAAAGCATGGAAGAATGCAGAGGCATTTTGGATGTGTGTTGGGTGAAAGACGTTGACAGAGTTATAATGTGTGGAAATCAATTAGAAAGCTATTTGGAAATTTGAAAGAAAAGAAGGAAGCACAATCCAACATTTAAGCAATGATTACTGAGAGGGAGTGAAAATCTGTGTCATCTGTGGCATTGAAATGGAAAATAATAGAAAATATAGAGTGGAGGATGGCTCCAAAGGTTTAACCTAGAAAATTGGATGAATGTTGATTCACTAATTGAAAGATGGAAGTATATTATAAAGGTCAAATTTGTGGGATTAAATAATAATAACATACACTAAATATTATCTTAAAGAGCGCTGAGAGTAAGAGAAACTCTCATAACCTTGTGATCTTTGAAGTACTTTCTGCCCATCAACACCACCCTGTTTTTTAGAAATTTTCTTTCATTCAAAGACCTCACCTACCTTCTTTAAATGTTCTCCAATTCTCTTTACAAAGCTTTTACTCCAGATTTTATTCTCTTAATTGCCTCAAATCCTTTTGCCTCTTATCATCTCCTAAATAATTTATTCTTGTAAGAATTTAAACCAAAGAAATTCCACATGTGGCATTTATTACTTACAAAATGAATAAAGTAAGTATTTAAATATTCAGAATGTTTAAAATTGCTGTTTGAAATTGTATTCTTATAATTTCATATCATAGACTAACAATGAAAAAATTTCAGAGTTAACAGCAAAATAATTTAGTTTTAAAATGAACTTCTGATTCTGTAATGTTAAGCTTTCATGAACCTTTCATTTAATAATTACTAAGTCTCTGAGTCCATTCTCACATGCCTTTAACTTGCTGCAGAAGCTTCTTAAATTAATTTTCCTTTTATTTTAATTCTTTCAGCCTGAGGGTGACATCAAGCAGACTTACATGTTTCATGAATCTTTAAGATCGTTCCAATTATAGAATAACTGCCTAGATTTATAGCCAACACCACCTAATTGATTAAAAGATTAGCACTGCAATTCCTGTTTATTTAGTTGAGTTTCAAAATTGCAGCATGTGCTCTATCCTGAAGGCACAAGTACCACCATCATCAGCATTAATTAAAATATTAATAAAAAACAGACAATATAAGTAGTTATCTACATTTATGATTGAAGAATGAGTAAAGCAGCATGTAATGCCATTTAAAACATTTTCTCTATGTTTTTATATCATATTGAAAAGATCTTTTATCAGATATAGTATATGGCACTATATACCTCTCTCTATGTAGATATCTATATCTATAAAGATATCTGTATACAGTATCAAATCATAAAATAAAAGAATTCCTGAGCTAAGACAGCTATATATACAATGCTGCCATACTAACTCCTACCAAATCATTGGAAGCAGGTGTGAGATGCTCCACACAGAAAGGACTTTTTATAAAAATAAATGTTAACCATATATAGATATCCAAATTTTCATTAAAGTATTTGATTAAATTACATCTAAATGTGCTATGTCCATCTGTAGCTTCTCAATAAATTATGCTTAGTAATTGATACTTTTCTTGTAACTCAGTCATCATGAAGAACATAAATCATTATACTATAGTATAAAAATATCTCAGGAGACATTAGGTATGTGACTATTAGCTGAGTAATTTAAGAATGAGACTAATGATAGACTGTTTCCCACTAAACCTGAGAGTCTACTAAATAAATTGTTCTATCCTACTTCTGTTCCGTTCCTTTACTCTGTATTGCTCTATGAGCAATCGTTTGGATATTATTCCAAAAATTTATTGCTTTAGGTTATCAATTTATGAAATTATCTAGAGAATATCCTCCCCAATGCTTAGAAATGTGAATGCATTCTGCATTCAACTGCCATTCATGACTTGCCTGAAAGCAAAATTCTTTAAGAAACATAACTATAACAGTTTACCATAGAATGATAAACTTTTTCCTGAATTTAGGTTATTTTTAATCTAAATTTGAAACTTGTTTTCTATTGTTATTTGTGGTTTTACTTGCATTTTTAAGTAAGTCAACAGATAAAGATCTCCAGGAAAGAAGTACTAAAATGTTTTTGACTATGTGATACATTAAGGAGAGATTTTGAGTAAGCTTCTATATGTGACTTAGTACAAATCTTTTCTCAGATTTTTTCCAGATTGATTCTGTGGGTTGATGTCCTTTAGAGTAATTAATGTTAAGATGACAATAATAATGTTGAGGAGAACAAGAAAAGTGGCATTAATTATAGTCTAAAAAGTTAGAAAAGATTTCAAAAAGAAGAATTTGATCTTCAATAAGTGATTGAAACTCAAATTTCATATTTTTAATAGCACACACTGTGACTACTAGGTAATGACCTGAATAAGTTCAAGAGTAAAGCAGAATATTCTATTTATCATTTCAAGATGTTCCAATTCACATGTTTCTATAACATCAGCTACTATGATGTTTTAAGACCTACAAACAAATTATAATAATCAACAAATTAAATCATTCAATATGATATCTAAAGAAATAATGGTCTCACCATAGATTGATAGAATTGACACAGATGAAGAAAATTAACAGGGGCATTCAGTATTGCAAGTGGTGTACGTAAGGCATAGAATTGGCAAAGTATGTTCGTGGAAGTACAGGTAAAATATAATAGTTGAAATGTTAAATCAAAGAGAGGTTAAATAACAAGATAAAAAGTCTCGTAAGCTAACCTTCCCTAAAATGTGTGATTTAGAATATTAACCTTTAACTACCATGATAAGCTTTGCAAATTTAAAAAGTGATTTTGGAAACACATTTGATCCAAGATAAGCGTATTTCTCTATCACAAGACCACTCCGTGGCCTAAATATACTTATGTATGTTGCTTATTTCTTAGGGAAGATACAATCCAGGACCATGAGCAGGAAAATACTACTGTTGAAAGCATAGGGCCAGTGAATCTTCTAGAACTAGGGAATGGACAGGCATTTTAGGGGTCTAATCAAGATATTTAATGTGTGTGTCAATATATAAATGGATAAATCTAGCATTTTCCTTTACAGAAATCACAATAATGTGCAATTAGGGATTTATTTGCATAAGATTTTATTCATATTCATCTCCCTTACGTCCAGTGAATTCAGCAGAGCAGGAACAATGCTTTTTTTACTCACTGGTGTTTCCTAGCATATAGCCCAGGACCAACTTACTTGGTAGATATTTAATAAATATTTGTTGAATAAAAGACAGCAGAGGAAAAATTTCTGGAAATAGTATACTTTTGTACAGTATTACTTTTGGCAAACCAATAGGAAATGGTAAGAGTCTCAACTAGATTGATAGAATGATAAGTAAAGGAAGAGGAAGTTTAAGATGTTTAATATAGAATGAAAGAAAGAAGGAGCAGTGAAGATGACTCTAGGGTACAGAATCAAAATAATTTAAAGTTAATCAAAACAAGAAATCAAGAAGGAAAGCACAGTGTCTGGCACCAGTATTTGGTGGGAGCTTACCAAATATTTTCAGGTCCTGCTTTAGATAAGTTGAGGTTTATTTAAAGATAAATAGCTCATTAAGCAGTAGAAACAAAATCAGGAATGATGGTTTATATTAGGAATCATTCATAGAAAGGGACTTTTTGAAGTTAGATGAAAATTCCTGGGAAGAATGTATAGGGAGAGAACAGAAGCATTGCCATTCTTAAAATGAATAACTTGTCTCAATAGAACTTAGAAATATTTAATAGCTCCTTCTTGGCAGCAGGTACTATGCTTTCCTTCTTGATTTCTTATTTGACTGCTGATGTGATAACATCAGCATTAAAACCACAAGAGGGTTTAGACTAATACCATCCACAGATCTTCATGAAGAGAAACCACAAATTAAATTATGTACAATTCTAGACTTTCTAATATTGTAATGATGAGCTGAAAACAAACCCATGAAATCTGAGTATTTTTGAAATGCAGTCAGAAAACAAACGAATTTCAGATGCTCCATTTGGAGTTAAAATCACCATGGATGTTGTCTCAACAAGAGGGTTAGATGTACTTGAGGTTAAGTAATGGTATTAAAGATTGTTTCTTGAAGTAGGACGTGGAGAGAGCTTGGCAGGTTTCCATATCCCCATGGCATACTTAGTGAAGAAAAAGGGTTCTCACTGAATAAATTAGAAATATTTCTCATTTGAAAAAGTGGAATACTGTGACAATCTTTGAGGTCAGCCAGAGTATTTATCACAACAAATCTTGGAAAGGTTGAACTTTCCTTTTTTCATTTATCTTTCAGGTATGGAATATTAATCAAGGATAATATGGTGAAAGATGGGTCTAAATTCATAGGGAATGCAAAGATATTGAAAAGCGAATGTTTTTTTGTTTTTCTTTTTCTTTTTCTTTTTCTTTTTTTTTCCCCCGCCCCAAAAAGCGAATGTTTTGAAACAGATATTCTTACAGCTTGGGTCAACTACTGCAGGTATAGTTCTCAAGTGATTGAAATTGTCGTTTTTTTAAATTATCAATAGAGAAGGATTAGAAGGATATAGCAAGGTGAGTCTTTTTTTACTTCACCTAGGTTAAATCATGTAAACAAACCTTGCTATTTAAATGCATTTGACTCTGGGAAAGTTTTTTTTTTTTTGCCTTTTTTTTTTATTGTTATTTATGTCTTTTACATTTTGTATTCCCCTTGGGCAGCCCACCACCAATTCACCCGTGATCCTTCTCCATGACTCTGGGAAAGTTTTTAAAGGGAGGCTACTGAATGCACTCTGTAGTATAGAAAAAGAAAAATCCTGTTTGGCTGTTCAAAGTAGATTTTTTAAATATGGTAAAGGAAAAAGGAATCTGTGGAGTGCTGTGAGAATCCAGAAAAGAATGATCTTAACTTTGATTTCAAGGAATTTATTGAAAAGGCCTTAACAGGAAGAGATGGATACCTGTTTTTCTCTTGCCTTTTAAAAACCCTTAAACCTACAGAAAATCTAAGAAATTCTTTACTGGAAGTGTGCTAAGAATATGTGCTAACACAAGAAATGAGATTGCACCTGAGTCAGTATCTAAACATATGTGTGAAGCTACATCCTTCTCAGTAGAATAGTCAATGACCATATTTCAGGGGGAAAAAATGTGCTTCTAAATATCGTGTATTTAATATGCATGTATATTTTGTGTTTTGTGCTGTTTTCAATTCCTGAAACACTTTCTCTATATTCCCTTTCTATACTTTCATCCTCTTGGCATTCAACGAATTATTTAAAACTTATCACTCAATAAGAGAACAACATTATTTCCCTCAGTATCTTTCATTCTTTTGCACCTATAAAGTATTATACAAATCAATAACTGTTGTGTGTGTATGTGTGCATGTGTGCATGCGTTTGTGTGTGTGTGTGTGTGTGTGTGTGTGTGTGTGTAAGGTGGGGGCGAGAGAAAGAGACTGACTCTACTGGTAAATTCATGTCTTGGTAAATTCTTGTATGCTGACCTATATATATCAACGTTAACGTAATTCAAGTTCTACTAGTGGAAAAAATCAGCGACTTTGGGTAACGAAGTATAAGGACCATACTAATTATTCTGTATATCACTTTATGCATATCACAGACTCACTAAACCTTAATTAGTTTATTATTAAAATGGATGAATATATGAATGCCTGTTTCTCATGAAAAAACAAGGTGATAGGTTATAAGCTCATTTGAAATTTTGCAAAAATATACAAATGAACGTGATTACAGTCATCTTTAGCTCCCATATTCATTTATTAATACAGTTAATATTTTTAAGATATCTGTTCTAAACCAAATTAAACATAGTTTACTGGAAATACATGTTGTTGAATAGTCTGGACGTGATCCTTGCACTCCCAGAGCTTTCAATCTAGTAAACAGGATTGATATTGAAGCAGTAATGAAAATGTGCTTAAAGGGGAACTGCAGTGTATAGTTAGAACATAATTTCAAGAATCATAACCTGCCTTGATAAGAAGACACTATTTTCCCTTATTAATCAAACTTTTTTGAAGAATAGGGAGATATGTCCTATGCGGAGGCAACCTTACTTCTTAAGGCTTTAGTATAAGAATAATTGTATAGTCTTAGTAATGCAAAAGAAGCCACAAAGACAGAGAACACAGGAAGCAATGGTCAGAATGTTCAGGGGACTAAGGGTGAGTGTGGAAGGCAGGAGTCAGACCCCAGGGCCATTTTATACTTGATAAACTTCAGAATTGAATTTTAGTATTAGGGCACAGAGAAACCACTGAGGAATTTACAACAGTAGGGTGACAATAATATTATGTTTTTCAAGTCACTCCAACTGTTCTGTGAAAATAGAAAGTGATAGACATAAATGCAAAACATAATAATTGGAAGGTTGCTGGGCAGTCAAAATGAAGTAAGTTAGGTTTGAGTGAAGAAGTGTTTCAGCTATTTGATGGTTAAGACTTAGTGATTGTTTAATGTGGAAGGTGAAGGAACTAGTGGAATCAAGAACTAAACAGGTGTCTCTCTTGAGAAACTAGGTAAATAAATAGTAATGTTGTTCACAGGGACTGAGAACACAGGAGGAGATTTGGGTACAACCGTAGTTGCTTGCACTAAGTGAATGTTTCACACTTGAAGACATTATTTGAAGTGTTTTGTATGCACTCTTATTTTACAGATGAGGGAAAGATGAGGGAACTGATAGAGGTAAAATAATGTGTCCAGAGTCACACAACCAGCGAGTGGGCTCCAGAGGCCGGGCTCTTAACCATAATGACGTGCTCTGTGCTTTTCAAGAACATCACTTCAAGCTTGAACATTTTATGTTTGAGATGCCCATAAAACATAAAAAGGAAATGATGAGGGAAATAAATCTGGTAGAGATTTTTTAAAAAAAAAATTTTTTTTTTTACAATAATTTGCTCATCAAAGGTAAATGATGTGAGAGTTGGGAAAGGTGAATGAGATTGTAAAAGCAGAGAATGTATACAATTAGGACAACAGTAGACTGGGGTGCGGGGTACTCTAACACTATAAATCTTAATGTTTGATGGAGAAGATGACACATTCTCTAAAGATTGAAATGGAGGAACTGAAATAGGAGGATAAATGTCAGAAATGTGATATCAGAAAAAACAAAGGAGAAAGTGTTTCGTAAAGGATGTAGTTCCCTGCTTCTTGTTTCTAAGAGTCATGTAGGAGGGGATTGAAAGTATGAAAGGGATTAGAGGAGCATTTTCTTTAATCATGGAAGTCAATCTCCCACTATCCTTATTTATCTGTTTTTACAATAAAGTTTCCACTGAATTGAAAAGAATGCTAAAGTACATATTCTAACTAGGAAAGTGAAAATAGAAGAGGAAACAGAGAGGAAGAAATTTCAACAAATTTTGAGACAACAGAGAAAGAAAATATAGTTTATAGTTATCTGTATTATAAAACACATTAGCTACATTGTAAGTATCCATAAAAGGCTATCAAATTTAATTTACTCTACAGACCTTCTTAACATCTTAGAGATACCATATCAGACAGAGGATCTGAGGAGAGTGAGGATTGAAAATAGGAAAATTACTGAAATAATTTCTATACAAAACTACCTGGCTATCCTCCAGGTAAAAGACCAGAGATTTATTTTTTTTTCCGGCTTTTTGCCAGATCATCCTGCAGTGAAACCTATCATGCATACAAAGCTTCCAATTAACTTTTAGAGCTTTACTCTAATATTGAAGGACAGCCAGGAATCGCCAGATATTTGTGGAAAACCTCTATTAGGAAAGAAACAAAGATAAAATAGAACACAGAAATAAAGTAAGGGGCAGAGGAAACACAAAAAGTACATAGTTAAAATCGTCTAAGAGAAATGCAAATGATACAATACCCTGAAATACAAGCAAGTTGTGATGAAAAGGAACAAGCAGAAAACAACAAATAACTCTTGGACAGTGAAAAATATGCTACCAGATAAAAGGCAGACCAGTAGGTAAATTTAGAAGGTACACTTGAGAAAATATCCCAGAATAAATAGAATGAAAAGATAAAGATGCAGTCATCACACACACACAAAAAGATAATTGGATTACAAGATGAATTTAAGAAGTAGGTTCTAGTTCTATTAGTTGGGATTGCAGAGCATGAGGAAACAAAAACAAAGAAGAGAAAGAAATGATCACATAAATAATAACAGAAAGTTTAACAGATTTGACGGATAAGTATTTTCAGAGTGAACAGCTGATGTAGTACACAGTATAATGGATTAAAAAAAACATACACACATCAAAGCTCATTGTTATGAACTGTAAAAGACTGAAGATAAAAGTTATAAAATGTTCCAATGAAGGGGAAAGTGAGTGTGAAGCAAGATTTTAAATCCTTTTAATAGAAATGGATTTCCTGACAACCACTATAAAAGCTAGAAAATAATAAATTAAAAATCATTTCAAATTTACAAAACAAAATGATTTTTGACCTGGAAGTATATTATCCATCCATACTTCCAATCATTTCTGGATGAAATAAAACCACATTCAGACAAACATACTTTCAAAACATGTTACTGGATATTATGTTTCAACAACCTGAAGGAATAAGTCTAGAAACAATAAAGAAATGGGATGCAGGAAATAGGAACTATAACACCAAAAAGGAAATGCAGAATTTACAGAATAATAGCAAAGAGAAACTCCAGAATTTCTACTGATCCTCATGGGTCCTCATTTAGTTTCCACTAATTAATCCATACAAATTTTGAAAGAGTCAATAATTAGTTTCAAGCAAGGAATGTTTACTGTGGATCACAAAGTGAGGGAGGAGACACACTGGCAGCTTGGAATCAGGGAGTATCCTGGCTTATGGGGTTGATGTCCAGGGTGGTGTACTGGGGAAGCAAGGTACTGGCTGGCTGAGGGTCAGTGGTTTTCAACAGGAAGGTAACAAAGTCCAGGTTAATTCAATAACACAAACAGGACCAATTTGCAGGGGCCCTTTAACAGAATAACATATATATATCAGGTCTAGAAAAGAGCAAGAACATGTGGTGCTCCTAAAGGATTATTTGAGGGAGGGGGAAGTGACAGATACACTTCCTGGATACCTAGTATGAGCCAAATCATAGGTGGGGAAATGGAAGACACTGATTTGCCATCAAGAACTTCAAAGAACATCAAGTAAAATAATAGTTACCAAACCTTGTGATTCAGGTTCTCAGAAGTGTAGGAGTTAGAGAAACAGAAGATAATAGAGGAAAACGTCATCATTTTAATGTTTTTAGTCAGCCTTCTACAAATTACCTTGTGCAAATAACCAATCATAAGAGCGTACTCATGAGCCTGTCCCCAAAATATCAGTTCATTAATTTCATAACTTAAAGGAGAAAATTAGGATGGCTTTGGGTTGGAGTGGCTAACATCTCTTAAGCAATGTTCTACTGTTTGCCTGTGAATTTGATACAATCTAAACAATTTTAAAAGCAAGATATTATAATGTTTTTTTAAACTATCACTCTATTTCAGCAATAACTTTATGTTGGCAAGCAAACATTAAGTAACAAATAAAATGCAAGCTTTAAGTGGATGTTCATTCAGTATTACTTCGTAGTTGGCAAATTCATGTGAACTTCAAGATGAGTAAGAAAAGATCCCCTTCTCACCTAGGAAAATACACTTAGCAATGTGATTAGTGCTGCTCTGGAAACTCAGAGGAGTTGCTGGTTATTTTTCCTGGGGAAACACTGACAGAGACAATGACCTCTTAGTAAGAATGACAAGTTTCTTAAGCATATTATCACTAGCTGATGGTGGTTGGGGGAATGTCCTAACCATATCAATTTATTCATCATTTCTTCAATTTCTATTTGTTATTGAATATCTTGATATGAAACATCAAGACAAATGCATAGATGAACAAAACACAGTCCCTACTTTCAGGAGGTTTGCATTTTGAGGAGAATGACATGAAAAACAGATTTAATAAAGTGGTATAGGAGTTTTGATGCAAGTGTGTGCAAGATTTTATGGTGTTTAGGCACTTTAAGCTAGAGGAAGAAGAGAAAGATGGTTAGAGATAACTACAGCAATCTCTACCATGATTTCAAGTTGTTATATCCCGTTAAAATCACGGGTCCTCATTCTGAATGATTAACTAATCTAACTGTAATTTGTAGGTCTAATAGAATATAAGCTTCATGAAATATCTCACTTTATCCCCAGTTGTGAGATAGACAATGCTTGGAAGGCAGTAATTCAAAAAATATGTGTTGACTAGTGGAATGAAACGGCTCAAAAATAGAATGGACTCATAAACCTTAAGAGTAACACTTGAATATTTTTACTGAAATATATTTTTCTTCCAAACAAATTCTGGAGGTGTCTCTTCTGTACTGCAATCTGTATAGATTTTTTAAAAAATACTGTAAGCCCATGTTTCAAGTGAGAATATTATCATGGTAATAGCATTGCTTTGAGTCAGAATTGTTTTCTGGTCCAAGTTTGCTGTTACAAAACTACATGACAATGGGACGTCTCTTAACCCATTTCTTTACTTGTTAAATGGGAATAAAAATGATCTCACATATCCTGCAGTTGTTTAAATAGGACATTCCCATATCTATCTTTAAAGATAGATTTGGGTATGTCCTATTTAAACTCAAACGAATTCTATTATTCTAAAATATATACTAAAATTAAACGTGTAACAGAATCTTTACATATTACATACCTTAAAGTAATCAACTAAGCATTTGTTTTTTTCTGTGTTTCTTTAGTGCAGTGCCTGGAGATGACCACCAAACGGAAAATCATCGGCCGTCTGGTGCCGTGCCGATGTTTCCGAGGTGAAGAAGAAATCATCTCAGTTTTAGATTACTCCCACTGCAGCCTTCAGCAGGTGCCAAAGGAGGTCTTTAACTTTGAACGAACATTAGAGGAGCTTTATCTAGATGCCAATCAAATTGAAGAGCTACCCAAGGTAATTTCTGAAAACCTAAAATATATACTGTAAATGAGTATTTCATCATTTTCAAAGACTTCACATGATAATGTTAACTGTAGACGTCTATTTAGGTAATTGACAAATTATTCAAATTGATACGACTTTATAATACCACTCCATTTATAACCTCATGTTATATGTTAATGACAGTTGAACTGCATGGAAATCATCATTTTAAGAATTATGTGTTATTGTTTTGATTTAAAATAGCCTCTATAAAAATACACAGTGAATTGTTATCAATAGCTTATATTTAGCCAAGAAAGGATGAATATAACACCTTGATTCTGAAATAAGAGCCTGCATGTTGTATCTACACATTTACACACACGCAGTTGATGATATTATGAAAAACATTATTATATCTGGAATTTGGAAGCTTTGATTATTATAAACATTGCTGAATATATGGCATACAACTAATAAATACAATTTTTACAAATACCAAACTTTACACATGCACACACATTGTATTATGCAAAGAAAACATCTCCTGTGACTGTTCTCCATTGAAGAAACAATTGGAAGATCAGAGTTTAGCTAAAACAGACCAAGACCACGTATCAAAGCAGTTCAAAATCTAAACTGCTGGATCCTAAGGTTACTCTCCTAAATAAGTGACTCCAATTAGGAAGTCACTATGGCATTTGCCTGTGAGGAGTTACACAGTGGCTCAGAGGGGAAAACAAATGACATGCAATCCATTTCCATTGCTGCTGCTAAAAAAAAAAAAAAAATGCATGTTAAATATCTAGGAACTCAAAATAGAAACTTCCGTAATAAAAACTAACTTTATTATCAGAATCTGAGTACAGTGTACTAATCAAAACAAATTATGAATAATTATTTTCATTTAGTATTATGACTCATGGTGTTTATATAACACTTTGAGACAGGAACTATTTAATGTGTACTTCACAACCAACTTGATTCATTTTTTATGACATCAGTGTATTGCATCATCTTTTAGATCTTTGCTCAGGAGAGCTTGGCCAGGTCTAACAAATTTGGACCACAGCAAGTAACAACTTGACTGGAATGGGCTGTCTCTCACACCAGACTATGAACTACTTGGGGACAGAGATAACTTCCTATTCATCTTTGCCTCTTTGTACATGAGCAGACATAGTGACATCCATCTAATAGAGATTCACTGTATTTGTTATCACTGCTCTACTTAAAAAAAATTAAGCACACCTATTGTTATGGGGGCAGGCTAATTTAATATTGATTAAAAAAAAGACATCCAGTGAAATTTGAATTTCAAACTAAAAAACAGACAATTCTTTAGTATAATTGTTCACTAAATGTTAAGGGGCAATATTTACACCACAGTGATACCTAATTTAAATAATTAAATAATTAAATAATTTAATTGGTGATACCAATTCAAGTAATTTTTTATGTTACCTCAATTTGAATAATTAATTAAAAACAATTTGTAATTTACCTGAAATTTAAATTTATTGTGGTATCTTGTGTTTTTATTTGTTAAGTCTGGCAGCTTTAGGCCAATCTAGGCATTTAAGATATTTTTTCTACATTCTTGTAACTGATTCTTTAAACAAATATTAAATGAATTAATCAAATACTTATTTAATATCTACTCTACTAAAATGTATTTGAGGTTTCGGGATTACAGGAGAAATAAATCTCAATTTTTGCTCTCAAGAATTTGACAACCTATTACAGAGAAAAAAAACTCATTAGAGGCAAATGTACAGTAACATATAGTCAGAGCCAAATGCTGTGATAGAGCTTACGTATAGAGAAGGGTTCTATACTAGAGGGATAGAGGTAAAGCTTCACCAAAAACACAGTTGTTCAGAGCCTGTAGTTACAGGTACATGTGGGTGGCAGTAGGGAGAATAAGAAGGACTTAGATTATGAGAGATCTTGAAACTCACAAAGCACTGTTTGATTTACTACCATAGGTAGATAATGCCTTTGGAGAGTCTTCTATACCAAGTAAGTCACAGGAACTTAAATACCCAAGAAAGAGAGATCTTTAGATGTTTTGTCTGTTTGGTTAGTTAAATTAATAAATTGACAACAAATTAAAGTAATACAAATGAAGCAAATAATATACTTTCCTGATACATTAGATAGAATTAAAGAGAAACTATTAATTAGCTTTTATTGCTGGTATGCTTCATATATTTCAAAGAGCTTTCACATAATCTCTTAAGGTTTCTTTGATTTCCCAGATTCAATTTGTTACTTTCATAAAACAGCCCTGTAAGTTAGCTTTTTGTAAAGTATCGGATGTTGAGATATGATCTAAATTATCTAATCTTGAAATATGACAATAATAATCCATGGATATATTTGTGCATTATTAGAAAGTGGGAAATTAAGAGGTAAAAGGAATGATGTATCAATGTGTGTTTCAAGTAACAGAAAACCTAATCCAAGCTGACAAACAAGAAAAAGACTTGATTGGTTCAGGTCAGTGGGAGATCCATCTCAGGACAGGCACCAGTTGACATTTTTCTTCTCTTATGTGGTATCAACTTTATAATGAAACTGCTTTTTAGAATGAATAGTTCTCTATCCAAAAGGAAAACTGTCTGGGTCCTGACAATTTTCTTTTTCTCAGGACAAAAACTGTCTCCTTAGAATTCCTCATTAGAGGGGATCATACTCAGCGAAATAAGCCAGAAAGAAAGAGAAAAATATTGAATGGTTTCATTTATAACAGGACTATAGGGAAGCCAAATAGGAGAGAGACACTAGGGGGGGGGGGGGGGGGGAGGGGGAGGATAAGGGCACAAAATGGAGTAGAAAAGAACACAAGGGACCACGGAGATGGATCACGGGTGAATTGGTAGTGGGTTACCCAAAGGGAATACAAAATGTAAAAGATATAAATAACAATAAAAATACATATTAAAAAAATAGGAAGAAAAAAAAAACCACTAAAAATGGATCTACCATATGATCCAGTGATTCTACTCCTGGGAATATACCCAAAGGACACAAAAACACTAATTAAAAGGGAAACCTTTACTCCTAAGTTTATTGCAGCACTATTTACAATTGCTAAGATATGGAAACAACCCAAATGCCCCAAAACAGGCAAGAAGAAGTGGTATATATATACAATGGCATAATACTCAGTGATCAAAAAGATAAACTCATGCCTTTTGCAGCAACATGGATGGAGCTGGAAGGGATTATGCCAACCAAAATACATCAGAAGGAAAAAGAAAAATATCGATGGTCTCACTTATAGGGGGAATATAGGGAAACTGTACAAAGAATCAGGAAAAAGACAAAAGTTGCAGGCAAACTATAGATCTGAGGTATGCAGCAGGGGAGTGGGAGGGAGAAAGGTCAAAACAGAGGAGGGAAGAACTCAAGGGACTATAGTGATAGTTCAAGGGTGCTGTGGTCATGGGAGAATTACAGAGACTACATCAGAGGGGAGAAATCAAGTATTGTTCAAAAATGAATAATGATGTAAGAAAATTAAAAAATATTTAAAACCAAAAAAAAAAAAAAGAATTCCTCAATTAACTTGTC